>AWOL01S0104142.1:0-26259 GCA_000715115.1 Nicotiana otophora | reverse complement strand
GGGGGGGGGGGGGGACTACCCCTTAGGAATTGATTTTGATTGCTCTATTTGATCATGTGAAAGACGTGTATGGGGTGACGAGTATGTGTACAACTTATATGTGGTAATATGACCAGTTTAGACTCTTAAGCTCTTTTATGCATTTAGTAGGAAATTGTAATATCATGTTATCTATTCCATTGTTAAATTGCTCTTGCATTCTTTACTTGATGTTGTTGTCACATGCTTTATCTTTTATTGTCAGGCATGCTATTATATGCCTTAATTGATGTTATTATCTCTTTTATTGTTATTGTATTTTATTTCTTGAGTTATTCTTAATTGAAGTTGTTACTTCTTAATGTCTCTTCGTGTTGAAATACTCTCATGCATTTAGACGTAGTTGCTATTTCACACTATCGCTTTTCGTGTTAAGTTTATGTTGTGCCATTGAATTGGAAGTGGTATTTTCATGGGAATACCTTTATTTTTTCAATTGAAGTTGAAGCTATGAAAGCTATTATCACATTGAGGTTGAAGTTGTTGGTTATTGAGATATCATTTATTGTTGAGTAATTCTCATTCATTTTTTCTATTATTGAGATTCTTGTACACATTGTGGTTGAGCCATGGGCTACATCTTGTGGTAACGTTGGTGTTGTTGATTTTGGCAAAGTGTTGTGGCATATGGGCACATGTGGTTCGAGTTGTTATTGTGTCATGATATTGATACGCCTGTGGTGGTATAAGGATAGGGGTTGATATGCATGTGGTGTGATAAGGTGAGATTTATACGCATGTTGCTAGTAAGGGAATTACTGAAGCCACATGGTGAGAAAAGGGGGATAAAACGCGTGTAACTATTTTGGAAAAATGATTTTTTAAACTAAATACAAGGCTCACACGGTGATATAAGGAAAGATTGTGATTATGACTTATGAAATATGATTTCGAGGCGTTACCTCGGTTGTGATTCTTATTGTACATTCTATGTTGGAACGACTTGTTGATTTGAACTGTTATTGTTCTCAATTCAATCATTCATCCACATTTTGATTGTATTTGGTTATTGACAAGACCACAATCCCCCTCCGTAGGATGTCGTGATGGCACCTAGTGTCTAAGACTAGGTAAGCCTAATATACATGGAGAATTAACAAAAATAAAAATAAAATTTCCAATTAATCCAATAGCTATCATAAAAAGGCCTCCACAATACAACTAAAAATAATGCCCAAAATCTGGCAAGACCGAGTCATAAGCTTTTTATGAGTATACTGTAACATCCCTAATACGTCAATATCTATAATAGAAGTATGCAATAGAAACAAGATAGAGAGTGGCTCCGAGGCATGCGGACGCCGACAGGTATACCTTGAAATCTCCGATCCAAGCTCAACTTACGGATGCTTAGGCTGGTATGAAGTACCTGGATGTGCACAAAAAGATGTGCAGAAGTGTAGTATGAGTACACCACAACGGTACCCAGTAAGTATCAAGCCTTACCTCGATAGAGTAGTGACGAGGTCAGGTCAAGACACCTACCGGAATAAGTAAAGAAGCTAAACATGTATGGTACAATATAATAATGTAAATAAGGAATGAAACAATGAAGAATTACAACAAGATAAGATACACAGAAAGTTAAGGCAATAAAGGCGTAATGTGAAAAAACACATAATAAGAACAGTAAGGAAACGATGCAAACAAAACACAAGTGATGTAAATAAAAGATAACAACAAGAATCATGTCCGAGGTACCGCCTCATATCTCATTTCACAAACACAATCACAATCACAATCTTTCCTTATATCACCGCGGGAGCCTTGTATTTAGTTTTAAAAATTAGCATTTTAGCCTACCTTATCATACCGCATGGCTTCAACTAGTTCCTCTACTAGCAACACACATATCAATCCCACTGTATCTCACCGCATTTGTATCAACCCCTATTATTATACCACCGCATGCGTATCAATATCACAATATATCACAAATCACACCTCAAGTGCCCAATACCACAACTTCCCAAAGAAGTCAACAATAACATTGTTTCCACAATAAATAGCCAATGGCTCAGCCACAATGTGTACAAGATTCTCAACAATAGCAACAAAAATGAATATTTCAATAAGAATGGTATTTCAACATTTTACAACTTTGCCTTAATGTGATCACGGCTTTTACAACTTCAACGCCAAAACTCAACAATAAGATATTCCAAGAAATAACAACTTCAAGTAAGGTAACTCAAAAGTTGAATATTTAATGAGAACGCCGTAATTTCAACTAAGCATGTAAGGGCAATAACAAGTAAGAGATGTGACAAGTACTAACAATGTAAAGTCAAGCATGTAAGGATATATTAATGATGATGAATTTAACTTGTTATCACAACTCAATTAAAGGTATGAAAAGAATTTACATAGCTTAAACCGGTCAACTACCACATTTAGCCTGTGTACCCACTTGCACCTTGCGTACATGGCTTTCACGTACCACAATAACACAAAACAAGACCAATCCTAAGGGGAAATTCCCCACACAAAGTTATGCAATATACTTACCTCAAATCACGCTAACTCAATCCACTAGTAAGCCTTTTTCGCGAATATCCAACTCTGAACGGCTCGAATCTAGCCAAAATAACTTTATACCAAAACTACAAACCATAGGAAACTATTCCGGATAATAAAGTTGCAATCTTTGAAGAAAAACAAAAAGTCAACTAAAAAAGTCAAACCTGGGCGCGCGACTCGGAACCCGACCAAACTTACAATATTCGAATATCCATTCAATAACGAGTTCAACCATACTAAAATTATTTAATTCCGACCTCAAATCGCCTTTCAAATCCTCAAAATATATCTTATAAAGTTTTCACAAATTTTCCCAATTTTTCTAACCCAAAACACAAATTAAATGGTAAGAATATTGATGGATTCATGTATAATAATCAAATCCGAGTTAAACTAACTTATCCCAATAAACTCCTTGAAAATCTCTTCACAATCGCCCAAATCCGAGGTCTCTAGCTCAAAAGATGAAAAATAGAACAAAACCATCGAATTGGAAATAATATATTGTTGCCTAGTTATTGCCTTACGCGATCGCGGAAAAGCACTCGCGATCGCGGAGAACAAATTATCCCTGCTTACAAAACCTCTTACGCGATCACGTGAACACAATCGCGAATAGGGTGACCAGCCTTCCTTAGCTTACGCGATCGCGCTTTAGGCCGCGCGAACGCGAAGAACATCGCGTGCCTCCCCACTGCCTCACCTTCCTTATACACAAATGCGGTCCAACTCACACGTTCACGATGCATAAGCTCCCTATCCATAGCGATCATATCCCCGACTTAGTGAATGCGAAGACTAAGATTCCATCAGTCACAGAGGACTCTACGCGATTGCGGGAGAACATTCGCGAAGGCAAAGAAGGAAATCAGAACAGAAAACACCAGCAGTCTCAATTCAAGAATGAATGGTCCGAACTCAATCCGATACACACTACGGGCCCCCGGGACCTCGCCCGAATATACCAAAAAGTCCTAAAAAATGATACGAACTCGCTCGAAGCCTCAAATCACATCAAACAACACAACAACCACGAATCGCACATCGATTCAAGCCTAATGAACTTATGAGCTTCTAACTTCTAAAACTTATGCCGAAACATACCAAACTAACTCCGATTGACCTCAAATTTTGCACACAATTCATAGTTGACAAAACAGACCTATTCTAACTTTCGGAACCAAAATCCAGACCCGATACCAATAAATTCAACTCTCGGTCAAACTTCTCAACTTTTCAAACCTTTAACTTTCTAACTTTCGCCAATTCAAGCCAAAACGACCTACGGACCTCTGATTCAACATCCGAACACACTCCTAAGTACAAAATCACCATACAAAGCTATCGGAACCGTCAAAACCCTATTCCGGAGTCGTCTACATAAAAGTCAAACTACGGTCATATATTTCTACTTAAGCTTCTAACCTTTCGAACTAAGTGTCCCATTTCACTCTAAAACGTACTTGAAACCAAAACCAACCACCCTGGCAAGTCACATGACCACAATATAACATAGAGGAAGCACTAAATTATAAGTCCCCATAAATTCATTTCCTAAAACCCCGGGTTCCGTGATGCCAAAGTAGGCATAGAACAGTGCACTGGGAGTTGAAGGAAAATGTTGGGTAGAAGTACGCATTTCTGCTGCCCATTCTGCAGTCGCAGAACACTTTTACGAACTGCAGACTGGTCGCAGAGTAGGGCAAATGTTTGATGCATTTTTGATGCCCAATTTAGCGGCCATTATGCGACCGCATAACCGTTTTGCGAGGCGCATTCTTTTCGCTTATCCCGCCTTGGGAGTTTTTGGAGGGAGGTTCTGCGGTGCACTATGCGATCGCAGAACCGTTTCGCGGTGCATTATGCGGCCGCAGAACAGGTCTGCAGGCCGCATAGTGACCGCAAACCAGATCAGTTCTTTTCTAGTTCTGGCCCCCATTTTTGCGGTCATTTCGTGGACCGCATAACCATTATGCGGTCGCATATGCGACCGCGGAACCCGTTCCGGAGCTTCATTTTTGGAGTTTTTGAAACCCGATCCTATTCTGTTAAAACACACCATATAGACTATTTTGAGCACATTTATGATATTTTAGAGTGAGAGGGAGAGTTCTTAGAGAGGGGGAGAAGTATTTAACCATTATCCATCAATTCTTGCTCAATCATCGAGGATTAACAAAGGGAGTCTTCACCCTAAAGGTAATAATCTATTTCCTAGCTCTCAATTTAAAACTTTTGCAAAAATGGTGTAACTAGAGAGGCAATTATTGGGTGTGGGGGTTGTTGTCTTGCATGCATGTATCCTTAAAGTATGTGGGAAGGTTATGAGCTAAAACTGGTAGAGAGTGGGTTGGGAAATGATGGAATCTTCCAAAAAAAGGGGCTTACAATATTGATGCACACCTAGTGTTTGATAATATGCTCGAATGAGCTAAAACCATGTTCATCTTCCTAATTTTGGTCCAACTTGTTATATTTCTAAAATAAATTGAAGTTGCTAAGAATTATAGATCATTTTAGAGTTTGATAAGTTCAATTGAGATATGTTGGATAAACCCCCTTCTTCTTAGATCATTTTAGAGTTTGATCATTATAGAATAGGCAATTTCTATGTGTTTGTGTTGAAGGATGCAAGTTCAATGTTTATTCTAAATGCTTCATCATATTATCTTGTTATGTGAGGATGCGTTCAAAATGTGGAATATGCGCTAGCAAAGTTAAGACTTCATGTCAAGATCAAACTAAAGGTTGTTATGCCGAACTGTATGAAAAGCCTCTATGTGCCTAAGACTCCCAAATTGTTCATATGTGAATTTAACGTCTTGAATGGGAAGCCTTATTGTCATTGATAATAATAATGTTGGAATGTGGAAAAGAAGTTGAATTATGAAATACGGCCTAGCGCCAAGAATAACTATATAATTGGGGCCACTCGTGCCATTGTATTGAAAGTATAAGAAAGAAATATGAATTGATATGACTGGTTGAATATGGGTGATGTCTCAAATGGGATGGCCTAGCCGACCAGGACGAGATCGGACTCCATGTAAGAACACAATGGTATTGTAGATGAAATTGTGAAAATGTTTGATGTCTCAAATGAGATGGCCTAGCCGATCGGGTCGTGATCGGAAGCCATGCCACACACATGGTGACACTGTATTGGAAATTACAATGAAATTGTGGTAATGTCTCAAATGAGATGGCCTAGCCGATCGGGTCGAGATCGAACTCCGTGTAAGAATAAGGAGGTATTATCAATTGTGGAATATCGGTACCAAAGGTCACCCAATCTAATAATATGGAAATTGTCTTGAAAACGTATATGATCCTTAACTTGTTGTTTTACTATTATTTGAAGCCCTTATTGAATCCTTGACTGTTCCTCTTGTATTATTATTCATTCTATTGAGTTGGTGTTTAGCTTTACATACTAGTGCTATTCGATGGTACTATCATTCCTATTGTTGGGGGCTCTACATTTTTAAATGGTTGTAGGTGGTTTACATGGCAGACAACGTTGATCACAGATAGTGCTGCATCCTCTTCTCAGCAGACTCGGTGAGCCCCATTTCATTCTGGGGTCATGTATTGTACCTTTTCTTTATATTATGGTCACATTTTGAGGTATATCTGGGGCCTTGTTGCCGGCACTATCTTTACTCTTTTATGTGAGTTGTGTATGGGTGTTGGGAATGTTAAACAATTATATGTTGTGTGGATCACTTATTCCTCTCAGACTTTAAGAATTGTGTCATTTGAGCCTTAAAGGCGCCATGACTAATGAAATGATTTAGGATTGTATGAATGAGCTTCCTACTGTATAATTAGTGAAATCACGTCTTTTCTTAATCATGGGTTAATTGGATGGAAAGTATCTAACAGGCTTGCTCGGGCGGGTTCACTCGGTTGAGCGCCGATCACGCCTCCCGAGGATGGGTTTGACATAAATAGGGGAACAAGGCTAAAATACTCAAAACAACTGGCAGGGTCGTTACATTTATTCATTGTTATCTTGGTGTTGGAACGATTGTGGCTTCTTGTGTAAGTCATGCATTCTACGTGATTTGTTGTATTAATTTAACATGCCAATCTGTACCTCCATTATAACTTGGTAAATTGATTGTCAACGTGAATTTAATTGCGTGGAGTCATTATATCATATTCTGTTGCGTTGTTGGTAACATAATAGTTTAAATAAAAAGAATTATTAACATGCCTTATTCTATGTGTCTCTTAAGATAGAACTTGTTATCTCCCTCGGTGCCTTTTTTTTGAAATGGTTATTGCACTTTTACTATAATTGGTTTCTCAAATTATACTCATCAGCCTATTTGATGATTACTTTTACTTAAAATTGTTGTCATGATTTCTTTTAATAAATTCTACATTTAATTCGTTAATTTAACTGATGTTATGATTGGTCTAAATGTGATATTCTTACTCAACTTTATTGATTTTTAACTAAGCCCATCCGATTCTCTATTTCATATAAATTGTATCTTATTTTACTTATCTTGATTTCTAAAATAAATTCATTATTTAATTTGACACGTTACTTTATTCAAGATTATTATTATACTTGTCGTGCGAAGGTAATTGTTATTGTGGGCACGAGGTGTCATACGTGTAAGATTTGGAAAGTTTGGTTCATGATTTGTGATTTACGAGGTGTGGTACCTCGGGGTAATTCTAGTTGTAAGTTCATGTGTTGGGGACGATTTGGTTATTTGAGTTGCCATCTGATTTTCCTTATTTGGGTTCATATATATCTCATCGGTTTTCTGATTATGTTGCTTCTTTATTACCCGTTCACCACTTGCTTCCACTAGTGTTTCTATTATTTCATTGTTGGTTTTAAATCAATAATGTTTCTGCCATTAGCCTTACACTGATGTTCTTCCCAATGTTAGCTTCATGTATATCTTGCACATGTTTTTAAGTCTAGTAGGTGTCTTGACCTAGCCTCGTCACTACTGTACCGAGGTTAGACTTGATACTTACTGGGTACCGTTGGGGTGTACTCATGCTACGCTTCTGCACATTTTTGTGCAGATTCAGGTACTTTGGATCGTGTTGATTATTTTATAGTTGAGTCCGCGCAGCTGGAGACTTCAAGGTATACCTGATTGACATTCACAGGCCTCGGGGACACCTTCTAACAACATCTTTACTACTGTTTATCTTTATTTTAAAACAATTTTGTATTTAGAAATTCTAGTGTATTTCAGTGGAGTTTATGACTACGTATTACCGGATTTAGGAAATGTATAACTATTAGCCGTTTGCAGCTACGTATGATATTTACTATTTTATGATTTAATGATTAAATAGTTCAATTCTGTTAATAACTCAGCATGTGTTAGGCTTACCTAGTCATAGGGACTAGGTGCCATCACGACATCCTAAGGTGGGAATTTAGGGTCATGACACCTCAGCGAACTATTTGTACAACATTTGAGATTTCGTTGAGGTAATTCTTCCAATTGAACATGAAAAACTGCTATTTCATTATGATTTTTTTGTTCTAGATGTGATAGCACACATTGCACATGCCTACACTATAGCATGCTATTTATATCAGTCCAGGAATATGAAACATGATAATTATTGATCATGTACATGTATTCTCGTATATTTAATTTCTGTGTGTTATAATCTCTGGACTGGTAGCATGTGATCATGCGGACGGATTATGATTATTGCAACGTGAGTTATCCGTGCGTTTGATATTATTGGCACGTGAGTTATCCGTGCAGTACGTGAGTTGTCCATGCGGTTGATATTATTAGCACGTGAATGCTGTATGCAGCACGTGAGTTATTCGTGTAGCGTGTGGATATGGATCCATTCATCTAGGGTCACCCTATCATGTTTCTCTATTGATGGTGTACACACAGATATTGAGGAAAATTGATCAGTGGTTTGGCATGGAAATGGAAAGGTTGAGGAAAATCTGGCAAATGTTTGTTTTGGATTTTCATTTCATCTTTACTAGGATCTGCACAAAAAGATGTGCAGAAGCATAGTATGAGTACACCACAATAGTACGCAACAAGTATCTAGCCTAGCCTCAGTAGAGTAGTGACGAGGCCAGGTCAAGACACCTAAAATGAAATGCAGATATAAAATTGAAAGTAAGTAAATAACCAATACGAATCAGGATGATAGCATGATCTAATACCTGAAAATCAACAGTAGGAATGGTATAAAAGAAGCAACTAAAGGACTATAATGATCATGTACGGACAACAATTGATAGAACACTAAGGAATGAAACAACAGATATAATGTTCAGCCAAAACACTTTGCAACGCGAAATAACAGCAAGAATCACATCGAGGTACCGCCTCGTGTATAATGAAATCAAAACCGAGGTCCCACCTCGTATTTATATTTCTCAATTTTAGTCACTATCCTTCCTTATGCTGCCACGTGAGCCTTACATTTGAAAATAGGTTTTGAAAACAGTTTTCCCGAAAAAGCTATATGCCTTTAGCCCACCTTATGACGCCGCGTGGCTTCACGTAGTTCCCCTACAAGCAACACGCACATAGGTCCAACTTTATACCTCCGCATGCACATCAACCCAAACCTTATACCGCCACATGCACATCAATATCATATCACAATAACAACTCGCACCACAAGTTCCCACATATCATAACTTGCCAATAACAACAATATCAATGTTTCCACAACAATAGCCCATGGCTCCAACAGAACGTATACGACAATATCAACAACAATAATGGATGGAAAATGCTCAATAGGATAAATGTTTCAACAATAACCAACATCGCCTCAACGTTTTAACTTCAACAACCTCAACATCAAATAACTCAAGAATTAGAAAACAACGTGTAATCATGATATTAGATAAAACTAACTCACAATAAAGAAAATAATCTTCAAAAATGAGTATCAAATAACGAACGTCTACAAATGAAGGGAAACATGATCAATTAATTCAACAATGATAATTAACAATAAAGAGATAACACACCACAATAAAGGGGACAACATGTTCAACTAAAGCATGGGAGCAATTTAGCATGTAGGATGTAGAACAATTACTAAACAAGTCAACTAAGGCATTTAAAGGTAGTTTAACACAATTAAGGATGATATAACTATGAAAATGTAGAACATAATATGGCATTTCAGTTAAAGCATGAAAATAGTCTAAGTAGCCTAAACAGGTCAAATACTACGTACAACCCGTGTACCCACTCGTCACCTTGCGTACACTGATTTCACTTAGCACAATTGAATCAAGCAATAGCAAACCTAAGGGATAGTTTCCCCACACGAAGTTAGGAAAAATACTTACCTCAATTAGGCCAATTCAATACTCAAAAATAGCTTTTCCCTTACAATCCCCCTCAACACGGCTCAAATTTAACCAAAATCGACACAATAACATCAAACAATGCTAGGGAATTCAATTGCAATCGATAAAGTTAAGATTTTTACACTTTATCCAAAACGTTAACAAAAGTCAACACGGTGCTCACCCGGTCAAAACCCAAGTCCAGTGGTAGATTCTGTCTACCCATGATCCCACGAGTTCATATATGTGATTAGTTTTAAAATTTGAGCCCAAATCGACTCTCAAAACTCAATTTCTTATTTTCAAAAAATTGACAAAGTTTCATAAATGTCTACTTTGATTCACATGATTTTGATGTTAAATTCTAAGATATGTTGATGGAATATGATTAGAAATAGTTTAGAATCACTTACCCAAGGTTTGTAGGTGACAATCTCCTCTCCAAGTCATCTCCTAACGAGTCTAGGGTTCAAAAATGAGAGAATGAATTCAAAAATTTCAACCCTCAGCTATTTGTCCAGTCGCAGATGTTACATTTGCGACCTGCGGTTCGCAATTGCGAACCCCCCAAATGCGAAGAATCACTCAAAAATGCGATGACCTTCCCACCTCTGTTATCATCGCAATTGCAATGAATAGTTCGCTAAGCGTCTGAAACTCACCTGAGCCCTCGGGGCTCCAAACTAAACATCCATACAAGTCTAAAAATATCATACAAACTCGTTCACGTGATCAAAACACGAAAATAACATCCAAAACTACGAATTGAACTCTAAAACGCATGATTTTCAAAAAGATTTTCTAGAACTTCTAAAATTACAACTATGTGTCCGATTCCTATCAATTCAACTCCGAATGACACCAAATTTTGCAGACAAGGTCTAAATGCTATAACGGCCCTATTCTAAATCCCAAAATCAAATTCCGAGCTCAATATCTAAATGTCAACCTACAGTCAAACGTTTCAACTAAAAATTACCAAATTTTGGCGAATCAACACAAATCAACCTACGGACTTCCAAAATTAATTTCGGGCATACGCCCAAGTGGAAAATCACGATATGAAGATATCGGAGTCATAAAACACAGTTCCGGGGTCATTTTCACAAAAGTCAGAGTTTAGACAATATTTTCAAATTAAAGCTTCTAAGTCTAGAATTAAGGATCCAAATCATCCAGAAAGCCTCCCAGAATGAACTAGTCAACCCCGCAAGTCATAAAGACATAAACACACAAGTGTGAAGCAATAAAAGGGGTGACGGTGCACAATTATACAAAATGACCAATCGGGTCGTTACATTATCCCCCTCTTAAAACAAACATTCGTCCTCGAACGTGCATAGGGAAGTACCTGAAGTGGTGAATAGATAAGGATAACGACTACGCATGCGCTCGGTCTCCCCGGTCGCCTCCTCGACTGGATGACCTCTCCATTGAACCTTCACTGAAGCAATATCCTTTGGTCTCAACTTTTGGACATGCCGATCCAAGATAGCCACGGGCTCCTTAATGTAAGTAAAATCCTCTTCCAACTGGACTGTACTGAAGTCTAGGACATGAGGCGGATGACCATAATACTTCCGAAGCATAGAGACATGGAACACCAGATGAACCGCAGATAGACTAGGTGGCAAGGCAAGCTGGTAGGCCACCTCTCCAACCCTCTTCCCGAACCTCATCACACCCTTCATGGGTGAAACCCGGAGCAAGACTCGCTCTCCAACCATGAATGAAACATCATGAACCCTCTGATCCGCATAACTCTTCTGTCTAGATTAGGTTGTGTGAAGCCGATCTTGAATCAATTTAACCTTTTCCAAAGTATCATGAACCTAGTCTGTATCCAATAGCCTAGCCTTGCCCAGCTTAAACCAACCCACTGAAGCCCGACACTGCCTCCCATACAAGGCCTCATACGGAGCCACGTGAATGCTCGACTAGTAGCTGTTATTGTAGGAAAACTCTACAAGCAGCAAGAACTGATCCCAATAACCCCCAAACTCCATCACACACGCACGGATCATATCCTCGAATATCTGAATAGTACGCTCGGACTGTCCGTCCATTTGAGGGTGAAATGTTGTACTCAACTCAACCTGTGTGCGTAACCCACGTTGTACGAGCCTCTAGAATCGCGATGTAAATTGCATGTACCGGTCAGAGATGATGTATACCGGTATGCCATGAAGTCTGACAACTCGCGAATATAGACCTGAGCCAGCTGCTTTGAAGAATAAGTAGTCACTATTGGAATGAAATGGGCGACTTGGTCAACCTATCCATAATCACCCATGCCACATAAAACTTCCTCTGAGTCCGTGAGAGCCGAACAACAAAATCTGTAGTAACCCACTCCCATTTACACTCTGGAATCTCTAGCCTTTGAAGTAATCCACCTGGCCGCTGATGCTCATACTTCACCTGTTGACAATTTAGGCATCGAGCTACATACTCCACTATGTCCTTCTTCATTCTTCTCCACCAATAGTGCTACCTCAAGTACCGATACATCTTGGCGGCACCCGGATGAATGGAGTACCGCGCACTATGAGCCTCCTGGAGAATCAACTCACGCAAACCATCTACATTGGGCATAAATAGCCTGCCCTGCATCTGTAACACATCGTCATCCCCAATAGTGAGCTCCTTGGCATCGCCGTGCTGAACCTTATCCTTGAGGACAAGCAAATGGGGGTCATCATACTGACGCTCTCTGATACGATCATCAAGAGAAGACCGAGAAAGCACACAGACAAGAACTCGAATTCCAATGCTAATGGCCTCTATGCTACTGGTAGATATGCTAAACTACCCAAACTCTCCGCCTTTTGACTCAAGGCATCGACCACCACATTGGCCTTCCCGGAATGATATAGAATGGTGACATCATAGTACTTAAGCAACTCTAGCCATCTCTGCTGTCGCAAGTTAAGATCCTTCTGTTTGAGAAGATGTTGTAGACTCCGGTGGTCGGTAAAGACGTCACAAGGAACACTATACAAATAGTGCCACCAGATCATTAATGCATGAACAATGGCTGCCAACTCCAAATCGTGGACTGGATAATTCTTCTCATGAGTCTTCCACTGTCGAGACGCGTAGGCAATCACCCTACTGTCTTGCATGAACACTGTGCGAAGGCCAACACATGACGCATCATAATACACATTATAAGACCCCGAGCCCCTAGGTAACACCAATACTGGGGTTGTGGTCAAAGCAGTCTTGAGCTTTTGAAAGCTCTCCTCACACTCCCCAGTCCAGTTGAACGGAGCATCCTTCTGTGTCTATCTGGTCATAAGTGCAACAATAAATGAGAAACCCTCTATGAATCGATGGTAAGACCCTGCCAAACCAAGAAAACTCCGGATCTTAGTAGCTGAAGATGGTCTGGGCCAACTCTGGACTGATTCAATCTTCTTCGGATCCACCTTGATCCCCTCACTCGACACCACATGACCCAAAAACGCCACCAAATCAAGCTAGAATTCACACTTTGAGAACTTTGCATATAACTTCTTCTCTCTCAAGGTCTGGATCACAATCCTTAAATGTTGCTCATGATCTTCCCGACTGCGGGAGTATACCAAGATGTCATCAATAAACAATATGACGAATGAATAAAGATAAGGCTGGAATACAATGTTCATCGAGTGCATAAATGTTTCTAGGGCATTGGTCAGCCCAAATGAAATCACGAGGAACTCGTAGTGACCATACCGAGTCCTAAAGGCACTCACCAAAATATCTGGATCCAAAATCTTCAACTAATGATAACCTGGCCGCAAATCAATCTTGGAGAACACTCTGGCACCCTATAGCTGATCAAATAGGTCATCAATGCGTGGCAATGAATACCTGTTTTTCACTGTAACCTTGTTCAACTAACGATAATCAATACATATGCGCATAGATCCATCCTTCCTCTTCACAAACAAGATCGGAGAACCCCACGGCAACACACTAGGACGAATAAATCCCTTATCAAGCAACTCTTGCTATAGTTCCTTTAAATCCTTCAACTCTGTTGGGGCAATACGATATGGTGAAATTGAAATGAGCTGAGTGCCCTGCAATAAGTCAATACCAAAATCGATAACCCTATCGGGCGGCATGCCCGGAAGATCTATTGGAAATACATCTGGAAAGTCGCTCACTACTGGAACTGACTCAAAAGTAGGAGTAATAGCACTGACATCTCGCACAAAGGCTAGATAAGCATTACACCCTTTCTCAACCATCCGTTGAGCCATTAGAAATGAGATAACTCTTCTAGGAACATAATCTAATGCACCCCTCCACTATAACCGCAGTAAACCTGGCATAGCCAACGTCACAGTCTTGGCATGACAATCAAGAACAACATGATAGGGCGACAACCCGTCCATGCCCAAGATAACATCAAACTGTACCATACTAAGTAACAATAGATCAACTCCAGTCTCAAAACCACTAATAACAACCAAACACGATCGATACACACGGTCCACAATAATAGAATCTCCCACAAATGTAGATACATAAACAGAATACCTCAAGGAATCAAGAGACACGTCGAAATACGGAGCAAAGTAAGATGACACATATGAATAAGTGGATCCCGATGTCATGCCCCAAACCTGTAGAGGCATGGTCGGTACCCGGGACTATACTCAGCCCGAGCGTACCACTCTGTAAATATGAACTCTAGAGGGGTAACCCTCAACTTAGGCTGATGAGGCTATATTCTGAATCATCTGAAAATAACATCTACAACCAGCAACACCAAACTAAACATCTACATAAGGCTCGTAAAGCCACAATACTGATATATAAAATGTACATGACTCGTCTACAAGCCTCTAGGATAAATGAATTGTATCATGGTCGCGGCAGGGCCTCGACCTACCCATCAAACCAGTATATATAAAATGGACTCCAAGGTATAGACCTGGTAACTCCGAGGAAGTGGAGCTTACCAACCAAGCTGATGTTTGACATTGTCTACTAGGAAAGACTATCTACCTATCTATCAAGACATGCAGGCATGAAATACAGCGTCCCCAGCAAAAGGGACGTCAGTACGAAATAATGTATTGGGTATGTAAGGCAATAGAATAACTGAAAGCTTAAACTGAACTGATAATATAATAACTGAAAGTACCTGGGAGTCAAATATGATTTGAAGATATTCTTACTTGCTGATACTGACTCATCTATCTTTCAATATAGTAAGTAAAATAGATGTCCGTCCCTTTAAGGCTCGATATGTGTAACTGCTTTGCCATAGTAGGCTCGCTCATAGGTGCTCGTCCATACTAGGAAATGTATCTCGGTCATTCTGGGGTCGCTCACAGGCGCTCGACCATAGTAGGCTCAGTATATAACTTACCATCTGATTAGAGGTTGCCCAATAGGGGCCTGCACACCGATTATAGCTCGATGGGGGTGAAAATACTATAACACTGTATATATATATATATATATATAAACTCTTTGCTCTCTTGACTGGAAGGAAACAATACTTAAGTGAATATAAAGTCCCGATAAGGGAGAATACTGTAACTTATAAGATTAGGATAATGTCCATAAGTCAGGAATACGAACTTCTCTCTATGTCTAATTATCAAATGCATGTAGTTACGGGATCATGCAAAAATGAAGAAAAGATTAAGCCTTAACATACCTCAAATCGCGAAAGCAACTCAACAACAAGCTTACAACAACTAGTGTGCCAACCCTATAACAAAGAAATACATGTACAAGTTAGATGGCGCTAGTATATCATGTTGTTCAAACGATAACTCGATTCTAAAATAAAACGGGCAGCATTTCCCCTGATTTTGCTTCTCCCTTAAGCATACTATAGGTGACACAACAACACAATTCGGAACCTTTAATACAACAAAAACCCAAGCATACTATACCACACCCAATCAACAAGTTATTAATTAGCGTGAAATTGCAACGACGAGTGACCAACCCACTACCCTATCACATGTGGCATTTTTCCACACCCTTTATCCTTCCAAACTCCATAAATCAGCAGCACAATAGGCCAACACGAGTGGACTACAAAACAGCCCACTAAAAGTGAAATAAATCGAACTCACGGCTTCTGATCACCGTCCCGTGAGTTCTAACTACTAGAAAATGAATTTATCAACCTTCCTTGATATTCAAAAGCTTACATACAGAAATTAGGCATTTTATTAACTATGAATTACCTTACAAAACTCAAACTACGAAGAAAAAGAGAGGCAATATAGCGCTACTTAAGTCATAGGGATCGTTCTAATGTAATGACTTCTTGATTTTGTACCCGGGATGTTAATCTTCTTTGGAACCCTTGTAAAGAGCTTAAGGGTAAGTTTATAGGGGTTCTCTGGTCGTGTTCTATGAAAAATGAAGAGAGAGATAATTTAAAACCTATATATATATCAACTTTTGAAAAGTTAAAGAGGTGCTAGCTTGGCACCCTAGCATTGGCCCTTCGTATCGATGAATGGTTTAATGCGTTAGAAACTAGACTCGTAGATAGTCAATTGTATACGTGGATACTCCAGTAATTCCAAGTATATTGGTAGAAAATCTCAGCTACATTTGACCTAATATTCAGCATATTTATGAATGTAACTTGTGATGACCTTTGCAAACGTTTGTTCCACAATTCGCTTGACTTCAAAACATAACACACGACTATGACATGAATAAAATAACTCATAGCATAACCTCCTTATCAAGTTAATCACCCTAGTCTCAGTCTAAAAGTACATGTTATAACATTCCCAACTGATCGACTTTTGACGAGACTTATTTTCTTCAATTCGTTTAGCTTCTAAGCCTTCCAACCCTCTAGGTACTTGTTATTCATGATCTTAAATATTTGTAACCTCCATGGTAACATGATTAACTTACTTTATGTACTTTCAAAGATTATCTCATTCCTGAGCTTACATCAATTGACTTATGATGTACTCTTACATACCAAAACATGGGGTGTAACATCATTCCCCCCTTTGAAACATTCGTCCTCGAATGTTGGCTGATGCGCTTATCAGTCTCATAACCCATAGCTATTATGAATGTTTTAATATTGTCCTTGTCATCTAGGCAACTGTTCTGTGAATAAATCTGATGGCTAGGGTATTCCTCCCTTTAGGCCTCTTTCTCACACCATGACTTATTGTCAGAATTCTTCCAATCTCGTAATTATTGCGACCTTCTATCATGCAGCTTGTACGACTTTGTCCTTGTATGTGCACCTATGTGACTCTTCTGTACTCTTTCCTCCATATGTTAGCCAATCCTTAGGCATCACTTTGGGAACATATACAGAACTATGACAAGTTATTCCTCCTGGTATATATAGGTGTATTGAAGTTCTTCGCTCTGTACTTTGTCGAACTTACGACTATTTCTATATCTTTTTTTATAGTCTTGTGTATCTATCCTTAGGGCTTTACTACATCTATATAGATTTTACTATACCATAACACTTACTTCGACTTATTATTATCGAGGTTTGCTACCCAACTCCAGGTTACTCTCTCGCTGCTTATCCTATATGTATAAATCTAAGTCCTTTAGTTCTTCCTCATTACTGTTCATCTTAAGAATGATAGCCTAATCTCATCTCATGCTTTGGAACTTTTATCCGCCTATTGTTGATTCACCTTAATGTTGATCTATAATCTACCACTGATAACTTGATGCCTCTTACGTAATACATTATCGTTAGGGCTCACGTCTCATCGGGGAATAGCTAAAGTTATTTGCCTGATCCACCTAGGGACGATACAATACTTCATTAACCGTATTTCACTGCATCCCAACGTGGTTCATCTTATGGGGGCATTCTAATCCTGTGCAATTCATGAAATCCCCTTTTCTCTAAATCATTACTCAATCGAAGGCCTAAATGTCATCCACTTATTATTTATCCCAATTACACCCTTATTCTACTACCAGGGCAGCATTCCTTCTTTTCTAAATGCTACTAGTCCTAACTGCTCCGAGTTCATTTAGGTTGTACTGATTTGTTTTATAACTTATGGAAACCATCGACTCTGTTGTTTTGATGTGTTTAATCCCCAGGACTTACCTATTCTCGTCACCTTCTCACTTACCTTTTCTTATCCTTACTTGTGTCTACCTAAAACATTGTCGCTCTACCATACTTTAGCTTGCGGCCTACACATATCTATTTATACTACTCGTAACCTTCCTTTAACTTGATAGCACCACAAATTTCCTTATCTTATTCTGGAACCTCAAGCGAGACATCACGTCGTCTCTAACTCTTCCTTACTCTCTTAATTAGACCTCTTGGTACCTAGAAACCTTAGGCTAGAAGATATTCCACTGACGACACAACTATCATTTGTGGATATTGAATCACACCATTTCTAACCTTATATTTGAAGTCTGGACTATTCACAACCTTCTGCACTTGAGTATCTCGTACCTTATTCACCTTTACCTTACTTACCTTTAAATCTAGCATCATATTTTCTGTCTCTTTCATAGCGGTGCATATCCGATCCATTAGGAGCTTCATACTTACTCCTTATGAGGCTGGTACTTTTCTAACTGGCTTAATCGTGGAGCCATTATAGAATATGGCTGTTGTACTATCTCTCTTGTACCTTTGATATTAAGATTTATTTTACAGTGTTTTGAATCACGATTTCTATATTTATCTGGGTCTAATAATAAGACTCCTGATTCACTTAGCTGATGTAACTATTTAGTTTCCTCTTCTCTCCTAGCCTTTGTCTGTGAGGTGGACTCAATTCTTTATTTTAACTTATACCGGAGTCTCCTATAGCTATAGGAATGTCAAACATATATGCTGCATGGATAATACTCAGAAATATTAAGTGCGATCATAATGTAACTAACTCTGGGTCATTGATCGAATAATTCCCTACGTGCCTTCTTAGCTTACTTTAAAACTAACCAATTACTTTTCCTGGTCGTTCTGCCACTTGTTGTATAAGTACTTGGCTTATCTTAGTACCCACACCTATTGGAATTTCGTGCAACTCATATGATCTCGAATATTACTTCTTTTTTCCGTTCATTAGCCACGATAGGTGCCACTTTCTTATGGAGTGTATACAATGTTGTAGTGAGACTGTTGTTATAAGATCATTTCCTCCTTAGGTCACTATCATTAGCTTGAAGCCTTCTTCCTTATTTTCTCAGCTAGTCTTTTATTGCAGTACTTAGGGAAGACCCTTTGACTCTTGTAATGCTGCGAGCTTATTACATTCTATACCCCACAGAATTTCTAATGTTCTTACTCGTTTATCATTATCCTTAGTTACTTACCTCCGCGCCCTTCTGCTAGTAGGGTTACTTCTGAACTGAAATTTTGACTATCTCCCTAGTGTCACTCTCTTTTATTTTCGTAATACTTATACGGTACCTTTCACTATCCCAACTCCTATCTGAATATTTCTCAAGGATTACGATGTCATATCTGTGACACTGAATTTATTGTGCTGGGTTTCACTACGTTTATCTTGTATGATATGCTGATTTATCTGAGACCTCTTGTCTATCCATAACTAGGCTCTTCCAGGATCAACTACTAACTACTCGTTAGTCCATGCTCATATCTATATTTTGCGTAACCTCTCTTGGGTTATATCTTTTGTCTTAACTTACCTTTCGCACTGGCTCCTAATGTATCAAGTGTCCATACACACTTAATCCCTTAAGTTTAACTCTGCTCACAATGCGTGCTTTAGGGAAGCATCTTCCTGAATGACCTTTAAGGGTTATTCTTCTGTTGTCCATTATACATTGCCGAAACGCGATCTCTGAAATTCTCATGATGGCGACTATTATCAAATCCTTCGGTCCCTAAATCATGTTCAATTTTATTTTCTTGTTTACTAGCCCATACTAAGTTCTATTACTCCGGAGGTCTAACTTAGCCTTATAGTAATCATGTTGGAGTCACCAACTCATTTCTCGAAATAAGGATATGACTTTATAGCTTATATACTCTCTATGGTCTCAAGGCCCGTCACCTCTTGTCTTTTCCTTCACTTGACTATAGACTTTGTCATCCTGTCATATTTTGATTTACCATTATCACCAATTTATCACATCTTACTCATAATACTTCATTTACTCTCTTCTTATTCTTCTGCTAATATCTCTGTCTAGTACCTTATTCTGTATACTACAACAAAACATTCTTCCACTTTTAGCTCCCCTTGCTCCATCTACTGGCTCTTCGGGTCGCCTAACATTCTCTCTTGACTAGGGACGGGAGCCATACTAAGGTGAATATTTATCCCTTCTAGGATTCCACTGCCTATCTTCTGAAATTCTTAAACATTCTAGTATTTATATCTAACTATTCTATTCTATAGTGCACCATCTGGGTGTCTTACAATGAGATCTATTACCACGTTTGCACTACCCTTCAGAAATGATAGCTAATGATAACAATCCATCCACCATTTTGGGTTACTCTTACCCCAGCTAGATCCTGATATCCCATCTTTCTCTTAAACAATAAATTTTAGCTTCCATAGGGCACAACTGAGATGGGTGTGCCCAATTGTATATATCTTTGTTAGTGTGGAAAGTAACTCAGAATGCTTATATTTCTCTGCCTGAGTTGTAAATACTGATAATCTTCACTAACTGGGTACCACGTACCCTTATTCACCTTGCTTCTTTTACTTGTTGAAAGTTGTGTCTACCTTCTTATTCTATTATTGCTTTTTACCATATAAGTGGGTTATTCATACCTTAGAGTTTCTTATCAAGAAGCTTATACGTCTTAGTACACACATGATTTGCTAAAGACCTCACATTTACTCATCGTAAGCATGATGCAAAATCGAGTTCTTCTGACTCAAATCTTCCACAACCACATTCAATCTCTTACCAGCTATGTTTATGGATGTAGGTATCGTATTATTACGAATAAAATAAAATTTAGGAGTTTGAATTCTTATAAATGAGTTCTACCGTACGATCTAGAGTAAGAAGAAAGAGTGACAGTCCTAAATACCCTGTAGCCTCCTGCTTATAAGTGTGGTGCGCAACACACCCATAAACAAGACTCTACTAGATACGGCTTGTAGACTCCCTAGGATAGAACTGCTCCCTGATACCAAGTTGTAACGCCCCAAACCTGAAGAGGCATGGCCGGCACTCGATGCCATACTCGGCTCGAGCGTACCACTCTATAAATGTGAACTATGGAGGGGTAACCCTAATTAGGCCGATGAGGCCATATTTTGAATCATCTGAAAATAACGTCTACAACCAGCAACGCCAAACTAAACATCTACATAGGGTTGGTAAAGCCACAATACTGATATATAAAATATACATGACTCGTCTACAAGCCTCTAGGGATAACTGAACTATATCATTGTCAGGACAGGGCCTCGACCTACCCATCAAACCTGTATATATAAAATGTAGTCCAAGGTATAGACCTGGTAACTACGAGGAAGTGGAGCTTACCAACAAAGCTAATGTTTGACTTTGTCTACTGGAAGGTCTATCCAGCTGTCTATCAGGACCTGCAGGCATGAAATGCAGCTTCCCCAACAAAAGGGATGTTAGTACGAAATAACGAACTGAGTATGTAAGGCAACAGAATAACTGAAAGCTGAAACCGAACTGATAATATAATAACTGAAAGTACCTGGGATTCAAATATAATTTAAAGATATGCTTACTTGTTGATACTGACTAGTCTCTCAATATAGTAAGTAAAATAGTTGTCCGTCCCTATAAGGCTCAGTATGTGTAAATGCTCTGCCGTAGTAGGCTCGCTCATAGGTGCTCTACCATACTAGGCTCTATATCTCAGCCATTCTGGGCTGGCTCATAGGCGCTCGACCACAATAGGCTCGATATATAACTTACCATCTGATTAGAGCTTGCCCAATAGGGGCCTGACCACCGATTATAGCTCGATGGTGGTGAAAAATATTGTAATACTGTATATATATATATATATATATATATATATAAACTCTCTACTCTCTTGACTGTAAGGAAACAATACTTAAGTGAATATAAAGTCTGTATAAGGGACAATACTCTAACGTATAAGACTAGGATAATATACATAAGTCAGGAATATGAACTTCTCTTTCCGTCTAGTTATCAAACGCATGTAGTTACGGGATCATGCCAAAATGAAGAAAAGGTTAAGCCTTAACATACCTCAAGTCATCAATGCAACTCAACAACAAGCTTACGACAACTAGCACGCCAACCCTATAACAAAGAAATACATGTACAACTTAGATGGCGCTAGCATATCATGTATCTCAAACAATAACTCGATTCTAAAATAAAACATACAGCTTTTCCTCTGATTTTACTACTCTCTTAAGCCTACTATAGGTGAGACAACAACACAATACAACCAGCAACTCAGAAACAACCTAACTACAATTCGGAACCTTTAATACAACAAAAACCTCAGCATACCATAACACACCCAATCAACAAGTTATTAATTAGCCTGAAATTGCAACGACGAGCGAATAGACCACTACCCTACCACATGTGGCATTTATCCATGCCATTTATCCTTCCAAACTCCATAAATCAGCAGCACAATAGGCTAACACAAGTGGACTATAAAACAGCCCACTAAAAGTGAAATATATCGAACTCATGGCTTCCGATCGCCGTCCCGTGAGTTCTAACTATTAGGAAACGGATATATCAATCTTCCTTGATATTTAGAAGCTTAAATACAGAAAGTAGGAATTTTCTTAACTATGAAGTACCTTCCAAAACTCAAGCAACAAAGAAAAAGAGAGGCAATATTGAGCTACTTACGACATAGGGATCATTCTAATGTTATCGCTTCTTGATTTCGTATCCGATGTGTTAATCTTCTTTGGAAATCTTGTAGAGAGATTAAGGGTAAGTTTATGGGGGTTATCTGGTCGTGTTCTATTAAAAATGAAGAGAGAGGCGATTTAAAACCTATATATATCAACTTTTGAAAAGTCAAAGAGGTGCTAGCTTGGCACCCTAGCATTGGCCCTTCTTCCGACGCTTATATCTTTTTATTCGGATGTCGTATGAATGAACGGTTAAGAGCGTTAGAAAAAAATTCTAATACCTTCAATTTTGTATATAATATGTCCCAAAAAGACCTCATATAACGCACGAAATGTGTTGTTCAAAAAGCTTCAGTGACACACCTACTTGTTACCTATGCAGTCTTCGTAGTCTCGCGAAATCGCAAATATCTCTCTACTCCAATGTCGTATCGACAAAAGGTTTAATGCGTTAGAAACTAAACTCATAGGTCGTCAGTTGGATACATGGATAATCTAGTAATTCCAAGTATATTGGTAGAACATCTCAGCTACATTTGACCTAATTTTCAGCATATTTATGATTGTAACTTGTGATGACCTTTGCAAAATTTTGTTCTACAATGCGCTTAACTTCAAAACATAACACGTGACTATGATATGACTAATATAACTCATAGAATAACCTCCTTATCAAGTTAATCACCCTAGTCTCACCCCAAAAGTACATGTTATATCATTCCCAATAGGTCGACTTTTGACGAGACTTATTTTCTTCAATTTGTTTAGCTTCTAAGCCTTCTAACCCTCTTGGTACTTGTTATTCATGATTTTAAATATTTTTAACCTCCATGGTAACATTATTAACTTACTCTATGTACTTTCAAAGATGATCTCATTTATGCGGTTGCATCAATTGTCTTACGATACACTATGATGTACGAAAATATGGGGTGTATTACCCAGATCAAATAAGACTGATGCATCTCGATGGCAATCCGGAACCATACCTGTAATGACTGAGTCTGAAGAAACTGCCTTTGTCCTACTCGGAAGAGCATAGAATCTGGCCTGGCCTCCCCCTCTAGGGAGACATCTAACCCTCCGCCCCCCACCCCTAGATGGTTGTGCGGGTGGAGTGGTAATTGGGGCAGTAACCATAGCCTTAGAAGTCTGTGGACCTGGCTGGATCTGTGGAGCTTGAGTAGACTGGGAAGGTGCACCCATACTGAGTCTGGGGTAGTCTCTAATCATGTGCCGGGTATCCAACACTCAAAACAAGCTCTCATTTGGCATGGTGGCTAGAACTAGCTCGGGCCTGGCCGGCTGGATTGACTGTTGAAGGAACCCCGTGCTGGAGGTGGACTAGAAAGTGGCTGAGTAAACTGTGCAAGCTGGGACCTCGATACAACCGGAGCACCACTAGAAGCTTGAAGTGCTAAATGAACTGAGCGGCTCACATAGCCCCTACCATGACGGGCTGAAGGTGCTGCGCGACCACCATTAAATACCCGTGTGCCACGAGACCTCTTAGCCTCCCTATCATCTCTATCACGGTCTCGCATACCCTCCAATATCCGTGCAATCTCAACCACCTACTGATACTGAGTGTCTGACTCCAACTCCCTGGCCATGCTCTATCTAATACTCTGGTTGAGCCCCTCGATGAATCGACGGACTCGCTCCTTGACTGTGGCACCCAAGGATGGTGCATGCCTGGACAAATCACTAAATCGGACGAAATACTCCGACACTGATATAGTACCCCTGGTGCAGCCGCTCAAAGTCCGTGCGCCAAGAATCCCGAACGGTCTTATGAACAAACTCTTTCAAGAAAAACTTTGAAAAACGATCCCATGTAAGTGAAGCTGCCTCGGCTGGGCTACCCACCTCGTACGCCCGCTACCACTGAAATGCCACTCCCTTTAGCTGGAATGTCGTAAACGTTACCCCACTTGTCTCCACAATGCCCATAGTGCGGAGAATGCGGTGACACTCCTCAAGAAACCCTTGCGCATCCTTCGAAGACAAACCACTGAAAGCAAGAGGGTGGTACTTCTTGAAACTCTCGAGCCTAAGCTGCTCCTCCTCAGATGTTGATTCCCTAACCACGGGCTGGACTGGAGCAATAGGCTGTACCGGTATGACCACTGAGACCTGATCAATCTGGACCTGCTGCTTTGGGGTACGGGCTGCGGGAGTCTATGCTCTTTCCTCAGCATGAGATGTGGCTGGTGCAAGTGTGATCAACCCCGCCTGAGCTAAGGTGATTAACATGCTCATGAACTGTGCGAGGGTCTCATGAAGTGCTGCGGTGGCAATAGGCACCTCGGGTGTTTGACCCCTACTGGAGCTACTGGTGTCTCATCTATCGCATCTTGGGTAGGTGCTCTGGCTATACCTTGTGCCCATCCTCCGCCTCTACCCCGGCTCCAGCCTCTCACGGCTCTAGCATGGGGCTTGGGTGTTTGATCATCAGATCCAGTCATGCGTGTCCTCACTATTTGTGAGAGAATAGAAAGACTGAGATTTAGAATTTTGAAGCCAACAAGTTCACACGATAAGGAATCAAAGAAGTGAAGTTTTCCTTATAATTTCGCAGCCTCTCGAAGATAAGTACAGACGCCTCTGTACCGATCCGCAAGACTCTACTAAACCTTCTTATTACTCATAACATCTATGAACCTAGCTCTGATACCAACTTGTCTCGACCCCAATTTTCCTTCGTAGGATATCGTGATGGCACCTAATCTCTATGACTAAGTGAGCCTAACAATAGTGAAAACTGAACAGATATGAATTAACAAATTGCGTAAAATAACTGAACAATAGATACATCCTTCCGAAAACCGAATTTCATTAATATAATTTTCCACCAAAACACTTTGCAATGTGAAATAACAGCAAGAATCACATCGAGGTACCGCCTCGCATATAATGAAATCGTAACCGAGGTACCGCCTTGTATAATCAAGAATAACAACCGAGGTACCGCTTCGTATTCACATTTCTCAATTTCAGTCACAATCCTTCCTTATGCGGTCGCACTTACATTTGAAAATAGGTTTTTAAAAAAGGTTTCTCGAAATAGCTACGTGCACTTTAGCCCACCTTATGATCTCGCGTGGCTTCACGTAGTTCCCCTACAAGCAACATGCAACTATGTCCCACCTTATACCGTCGCACGCACATCAACCCAAGCCTTATACCGCCACATGTGCATCAATATCATATCACAATAACAAATCTCACCACAAGTGCCCACATATCACAACCTGCCAACAACAACAATATCAATGTTTCCAAAACAATAGGCAATGGCTCCAACACAACGTATACGAGAATATCAACAACAATAATGGATGGAAAATGCTCAATAGGATAGAGGTTTCAACAATAACCAACATCGGCTCAACGTATTGACAACTTCTACAACCTCAACATCAAATTACTCAACAATTAGAAAACAATGTGTAACCATGATAATAGATAAAACTATGTTACAACCCAAATTCGCGTACCTTAGATCATGCCGTAAGTTAGTCGACGTAAATCCGAGAA
>AWOL01S0104137.1:0-13473 GCA_000715115.1 Nicotiana otophora | reverse complement strand
TTGGAAAAAATAATTTGGCATTTAGGGGAAAAAATGAAAAGATCTATCAAGAAAGTAACGGAACTTTTTTGAGTCTAATTGAAATGATTGAAGAATTTGATCCAATCATACAGGAACATATTCGCCGAATTAAGTATGATGAAATCCATAATTATTACCTTGGACATAATATACAAAATGAATTGATAAATTTATTAGCTAGTGAAATTAAGAATAAAATTATTGACAAAATTATAGAAACAAAGTACTTTTCAATCATACTTGATTGCACTCCAGATGCAAGTCATCAAGAACAAATGTCTTTTATATTACGGAGTGTCGACATCACTGTAACTCCAGTAAGAATTACTGAATATTTTTTAGAGTTTTTAAAAGTTGATGGTACAAGTAGAAAAGGTCTTTTTGAAGTTATTGTAGATGAGATAAAAAGTATAGGACTTGATATTGATAATTTAAGAGGACAAGGATATGATAATGGATCCAATATGAAGGAAAAACACCAAGGAGTACAAAAAAGACTGCTCGACATAAATCCTAGATCATTTTATACACCATGTGGTTGTCATAATCTAAATTTGGTTCTTTGTGATATGGCTAATTCTTGTACCAAAGCTATATCATTTTTTTGGAGTAGTACAACGCATATATTCACTATTTTCTTCTTCTACTAAGCGATGAAAATTTTTAAAAGATAATGTACCTAGCCTAACTCTTAAATCATTATCACAAACACGCTGGAAAAGTCGAATTGAAAGTATTAAAGCAATACAATTTCAAACTCCACAAATAAGAAATGCTTTATTGAAATTAGTAGAAGTTAGTGAGGATTCAAAAACTAAAAGTGAAGCTAGTTGTTTAGCAACTTATGAGTTTGAAAATTTTGAGTTTTTACTGGGTATGACTATTTGGTATGATATACTATTTGCAGTTAATTCAGTTAGCAAACATTTACAATCAAAAGATATGCATATTGATGTTGCCATAGATCAACTTAGGGGTTTGATTTCTTTTTTCAAAAAATATAGAGAAGAAGGATTTGCTATTGCCATGATTTCTGCTAAGGAAATTGCATATGAGTTGAATATAGAACCTGAATTTCGTAATAAACGTGTAATATATAGAAAGAAACAATTTGATGAGAACGTTGATAATGAAATTACAAAATCTCTTGAAGAATCTTTTAGAGTTGATTACTTCTTATACATAGTAGACCAAGCTAAGCAATTTGAAGTGTATGAAAATATTTTTGGTTTCCTATTTAGTGGCAAAACATTGAGATCTCTAGATGATGAGAACTTAAATAAAAATTGTCTTAACCTTGAATGTTCTTTGAAACATAATAGTGACTCTGATATTGATGGTTTAGACTTATTTTATGAATTAAAAGTTTTAAGGGAAATAATACACGCAGAAGATGATAATCTAATCGATATACTTAATCATATAAAAAGACTTGATTCTTTTCCAAATGCTTATATTGCTTATAGAATAATGTTAACAATTCCTGTAACAGTTGCCTCAGCGGAAAGAAGTTTTTCAAAATTAAAATTAATAAAATCTTACTTAAGATCAACAATGTCTCAAGATAGATTAAATGGATTAGCTATATTATCAATTGAAAAAGAATTATTAGAAGAAATCGATTACAAACAAATTATTAATAATTTCGCATCTCAAAAAGCTAGAAAAATAAATTTCAAATAAAATTATGAGTTTTCTTCTACAACAAAAATCTTAGGGCTCCCTATTAAAGTTTGGCTTTAGGCCACAAATATCATTGAGCCGCCCCTGCTCTTACTTTCGGATCTCGTGCCAGCATTTGAACATGCATCCTAAACTTCCTTTTGCTTCTTTATTTTCCCAACTTCTCGACCAAGATCCCAAGTCTTCTTTTTCAGCATAAATTCCCTTACCTTGATTCTACCAGCAAAGGGATGAGGTTATAGGGTTATACCAGTGAGCATGGAAACCACTACAGTAAGGAGTTTGGAAACAAGAACTGAAAGGGTAAGGTGAAATATATATTGGCTAAAATAAGTCAAGTAACTGAGAAAATGAGAAATAAATGCTCCAAATTGAAAGAGCACCCATTTGAAGGAAGAGTTAGAACAGATGACATAGTAAATGATCTCAATTGGAATGGAAAAATAGGCTACTGCAATAAAGAAATCACTGATTCTTTAGCAAAATAAACTTCTATCGATGCTCCAAAACGCCTCATCTTTGTCATCCCGGTTGCACTCAAAAAGGCTACCATCAGCAATCAAGAAGGAAATAAGGAACAATAAAATCAACAACCACAATTATACTCTATATAAGATTGCACCCAATACACGCCTAGCTAGCGTTTGAACATATATTTGATTGAAACTTGAAAAAAGAATTTTTGAAGTTGTATTTGGACATGCATTTTATTTGACGAAAAGTTGAAGTTTTGTGAATGGATGAAAAACTTTCACCCAAAACTGCCCTAAATCAGTTTCAGAAAACTTGAAATTTTTTCCCCCAAAACATGATCATATTTCAAAAACAAACAATATTTTCAAAATAACTTTTTAAAAAGTGAAACCAAAATCTCTGGCCAAACGGGAGCTTAATTTTGTCCATGCTTACTGGATAAAATTCCATTTCTCAGCACCAAGGAAAATGTGTTGATGGCTATGAAGGTGATGAATGGGAAGGGCAAGAGGATTGGGTGAATTGGGTGGAGAAAGAGAAAGGAAAAGGAAAGAAAAAGGGGTTATTTAATTAGGGAAAATAGGTCGGGTCACATTAAGGGGCAGGTTAGAAAATCGGGTATTATCCATACTATATTAAAACACGAAAGCCATATCGAAATGCTGATCGACTTTTTTATCCTTCGTAATTTTACTTTACTTCAGATAAAAATATAGTTATAACACTAATAAAAAAGTTTTGGGGCAAAAACTAAAATCTTTATAGCCCCTTTTTGTAGGGTACGACTTCTTTATTTAGATGTAGGATTCAATTTAGCTTTAGGATTCTTTTACATCATGTCTTTCAAGTTTAGGATTCACTTTAGGTTAAGTTAGGTTTAAGATTGTCAACAATTTTAATATCACTTTAGGTTTAGGATTCTTTTTATAGTACTTTTCGTTTTTTCAAAATAATCGGTAGTTGAACAAAGCAATTATCTACTTTCTCCACAAATACGGTTTATGCTTTCTCACAAATTTGTTCAATTTAAATTTCTGGCTGATCGAACAAAGCAATTGAAGATCAAGAATCAATCAAGTATTTTGACAATTCTTTATTAGTGGTTAGTTGAATTACTTGTGAGTTATATTGTTTGCATGCTTACATATCGTAGTTATTTATTAGTACAATAGAAGAATTCTTTTATATTTCATTTTCTTTGTTAATATAATTATCTTCTCATGCCAGTACGATTAGCATTATGAATATTATCCATGCTTCCACCGTTTATTTCTTTAATTTGATAAGTAAAATTCTTGTGGATGAAGAGATCTAGGGAAATTAGACTTATCAAAATTGATTTCCCCCTTTCCTATAATACTAGGAATTAACGCATGTTTAATACAAAGCTTGGTGTCATTATTAAACGCCTGATTGTTCTAACTTTCATGAAATTCATCTATATAGTGATGCCTTATTGTTTATGATATAAGGAGCATTGTTTGGCTTATTATTACTAAAAACGATTGTGTACATACATTATGTGATTGATAACAAAAGGCTTAGTTCTGAATATGAAGAGTTTGGTGCAAGTTTGAAGGAGCTCAACGTTAGTTTCAATGGACTTTGCGTAGTGCTGGGAGCCTATTATTTCAACTAAGAGAAATTAAAATAAAAAAATAAAAAAAAGTGAATATACTAAGATGTTAAGGGAATTCAACATATAATATATCTATATATATTTTTTGGAAAAAAGGTCTAAAATTTCTCCTATATTATACTATATTGTTTACTTCTGCCACCCGTTATACTATTTGTTCATTCTTGCCCCTACCGTTAATAAACTTAAAATAACACCGTGGCAGATGACCCGCTTCATTTTTTCCATGTCAGCCGCCAAGTCACACGACCAAATGCCACCTCACCATCCTCTTCCCCAACCATTTCTTCTTCCACCCCCACTCAAAGCCACCAGCACCCCCAAGGCTCCAACAACCATTACAACCAAACAATCCCAAATCAGATTAAAGTAACTTCGTATTTCCCAATACAACAACAACTATTGATTCTAATTTTTTTCATGACTTTTTCAGATTTCGAAGAATTTGACGAGTTCTTCAACTTTTCTCACTATTTAGAAATGGAGGTTTCAAGTTTTCTTGTGAGTTATTTTGTTTGCCTGCTTATATACCGTAGTTATTTATTAGTACAATGGAAGAATTCTTTTATATTTCATTTTCTTTGTTAATATAATTATCTTCTCATGACAGTACGATTAGCATTATGAATCTTATTCATGCTTCCACCGTTTATTTCTTTAATTTGATAAGTAAAATTCTTGTGAATGAAGAGATCTAGGGAAATTAGACTTATCAAAATTGATTTTATCCTTTCCTACAATTCTAGGAATTAACGCATGTTTAATACAGAGTTTGGTGTCATTATTAAACGCTTGATTGTTCTAACTTTCATCAAATTTATCTATAGAGTGATGCCTTAGTGTTTATGATATAAGGAGCACTGTTTGGCTTATTATTACTAAAAAAGATTGTGTACATACATTATGTGATTGACAACAAAAAGTTTACTTCTGAATATGAAGAGTTTGGTACAAGTTTGAATGAGCTCAACGTTAGTTTCAATGGACTTTGAGTAGTGCTGGGAGCCTAAAATTTCCACTAAGAGAAGTTTAAAAAAAAGTGAATATACTAAAATGTTAAGGGAATTCAACATATAATATATCTATATAATATTTTGGAAAAAGGTCTAAAATTGCCCCTCTATTATACTATTTGTTTACTTGTGTCACCAGTTATACTATTTATCCATTCTTGCCCCTACCGTTAATGAACTTAAAATATTTGTCCTTATCCCTAACGGATCTACACCGTGGCAGATGACCCACTCTATTTTTTCCATGTCAGCCGCCAAGTCACACGACTAAATGCCACCTCACCATCCTCTTCCCCAACCATTTCTTTTTCCACCCCCACTCAAAGCCACCAGCACCTCCAAGGCTCCAACCACCATTACAACCAAACAATCCCAAATCAGATCCAAGTAACTTCATATTTCCCAAAACAACAACAACTATTGATTATAATTTTTTTTCACGACTTTTTCAGATTTTGAAGAATTTGACGTGTTCTTCAACTTTTCTCACTATTTAGAAATGGAGGTTTCAAGTTTTTTTCTCTTAAATCTTGATAAAATAACTGTTAAGTTCTGAATCTAACACTAATAAATGATTTCTACAAGATTTAAACAATAAATCACCGAATATCCATTAAAATTTCAGATCCGTGAACTTGAAAACCCGAAATGGGTTTTCAATTTTTTTTCAAAATTGATCCAAACCAAGACGGCAACAATCCGGTTGTGAGCACACTTGAAGCTCAAAACTTAACAACGCAATTGATAATCTTCTGAGATTTTACCTTCTTGGTTGGTAGGCAGAGCTCTAGTTTTGCTTTGGCTTTGGCCTTGGTTTTTACAATAAATCATCTTTCATGGCTATAGTGGTGGCTGACGTCCGTATTTTCCATCGAAGCAAATATTTTTTGGCGATGGCGTTTTGGTCACCTACGCTCGGATCTAATATTTTATGGCCTAAATCTGTATTTCAAGTGTGTTTCTAGACATTTATCACCGACGGTTTCCGGTTAGGTGAGAAGAAAAGAAATAACAAGAAATGAGAAGAAGATGAGAACATTTCAGATGAGGACATTTAATAGAGGGAGAAGAAGATGAGAACGATCTTTTGGAGGTTTTGGAGTGTGGGTCTGTTAGTTAAGATAAGAAGATGAGAATTTTTTAATAAAAAGGGGGTGGGTTAATTAGTGAACCTGCTTACTAGGCTGCTGACATGGACAAAATATTAGAGGAGTCAGATGCCATGGTGGAGGGACGTCAGGGCAAAGGGCAATTGTGCAAACTTTGTTAACGGTAGGGGTGGATTTGGATGAAAAGTATAACGGGGGACAAATGTAAACTCTATACCATAGTAGATGGGCAAATTCAGACCTTTTCCTTAATTTATTTTTACTTATTTACGCGGTGTAGTTTTTCAGCAAAGGATCTCCATAGACAATCCTTGGACAAGAGTGACTCCATAATTGAACCTTGAGAAATTTGAAGAGTTAGACAGTGAAGAGTTGGGCATGAGTAAGCTCTTTCATAACTCACTTTAGAGAGATGTCACATTTACATCTTGGCATTTTACGAATACTTCCATAGTTATTCTTTACTAATTTATCTATTTTTAAGATGAATATCATCTATGCATGTTTAATTGCTTACTTTGCAGGCTATTATTCTGTATCAGTATTATAAGCACAATAAAATATTTTTTTTCTTTTGATTTTATTTGTAACCACTTTAAGCGCAATAAACTATTTTTGTTTCTTTTGATTTTATTTGTAACCCCTTTGTGGCACTAGAAAAATAATAGAGACAATTTTTATGAACTAACTTACCAGAACGATAAAATAAACATGACAATCTTGTTGCTTTAATCCTACTATTTTTCAGTATTCAGAGATATTAGCTAACCAGGATCAAGATTAAACATTTTTAGAAACTTATACTTAATATTTATTAAGTATAGTGTATGTTATTTTCAAACTTTGGGATATAATATTAATCATTTTTAAGAGCTTGTATTATTTTAAAATTATATTTTATAATCCATTCACATAGTTTAAAAATACTAGTGTGGTTTTTAAAATTTTATATTCATTAATATTAGGTACACCCGCATTCATCCTAAAATTAGTAAAATATAAATTGGAGATGGGCTTTTTGATTCTGAACTTGCCAAGGGTAAATCAATGCAATAATATAAGGTTAGGGGTATAATTGGACGGATATTCAAATGGAGGTTATATTTAAATTATTTCGAATAGTATAGGAATATATTTAACCTTTTTCTGTATTTTATATTATAACTCACAACAACAACAACCCAGTATAATCTCATTAGTGGGGTCTGAAAGGGTAGTGTGTATGCAGACCTTACCCCTACCCTGAGACCCCCGGCATCCTTCCCTCCGAGAACTCCCCACCTAACTCACATAGATATGAAATGTGTTATGTGCCGGAGACTAGTTAACTTAAATCCGGAACATATAAATATCAACAAACAATTTAAACGGAAAGCAAATTTTCAGAGGGGTAAAAATGGTGGCATTATCGCTGTACAAAGGAAATCTCCACAGAGTACCCGAAGCTCCACGCCGATGGCTTATGCCAACCCCCAAAATCTCCCTCAAGGATTTCAGAATTCTCCTCCGTCGCCGGTCCCGAGCCCTCTCTCGCCTCCTCACTACCACCACTCCTCCCGACGCCGTCACCGCTGCTACCACTACCACCACCACCACCTACAACCCTAACCCTAAAACTGAGTCCAATTTCAATTCTCAGGATGAGGTTCCTTCTTTGGTCCCAGTAAAGGCCGAGAAGGAAGAGGAGGTTCAAGGAGAGAATGGGAAATTGTCGGAGCAATTGGTGGATGCGTCTGATGTGGTGGTTGAACCTAAGCTTGAGGTTTTGGAAAACAGCGAGAAATTGGAGGTTTCGGTGAATCCCCCTAGATTCGAGGTATTGAAATTTACATGCAATTATTGATTTTATTTGTTTGTAATGGTATCATTTATGTAATTTTGCTGGTTTTTTAGTTACAAATCGCTTCTCTCTTGCACAAAGTGCTCCTCTGCATTTTATTTTTGTTTAGTTAAAAAGGGCTCCTAGCTAAGTCAGGGGTGAAGTCGGTGTATACCTTACACAGCTTTTCCCCATTTTGCTTATTATCCGAGTGGAGGTTGCAATATGCCACGATGTAAGGATGTATCATGTAGTAGATTACTATTTCTCTAAATGGATGGAAGCAGGATCATTCGCCCAAATACGCGAAAAAGAAGTAACTAAAAGAAATCGTACATTACCTCCCCCTGCTGGAAGAGTGTATGCTATATGTGTAGTAGGTTTAAGATTAACATTTTTGAGCTGAAGCTTCATATACCGATGAGAGATGAGGAGGTATATTTGGGTGATGATTGGGATAATNGGGTGATGATTGGGGTATATTAATTAGATTTTGGCAAAATTCTCCATTAAGAAATTAATGGTTATTGGAGAATGGTGAATGTCATATGCTACATCAGATTTATGGAGATGGGGAGATAGTAGGGATGGCTTATTCGCAGTTAAGTCTAATTACGAGAGTTTTTTAGTGAGGCAGGAGTTGACTTCCCATACCTTTCTACTGTGTCCCCTGCGTGCCTAAAATGGCATGTCTCTTCGCGTGAATTGGCAACAAAGGCAGTAATACCTACGGCGGAGAACTTTAGGAAGAGGAGGATAACCTTTGTTAGTTGGTGCTTCATGTGCAAATGTTTGGATGAATATGTAGACCATCTCATGAAGAGAGAAATAGGAGAGCATTTGAAGGGTTAAGAATGAAGTTGTAAAATTGAAAAATAATCTCGTGTCTAGTTTCTCTTTGGTGCACCATGAGGTTCCTATTGTATAGAAGATTGGATATCTTTTGTAGAGAACCATATTTTGGTATAGGTTTCTCTACCTTTTGGTATGTGGTTTGGTAGACAGTGGTTTCCCATCATCAATAATATGATTTACTTCATCAACAAAAAAAATGGAGAAATGGTGAATTAAATTTCCCTATTGAATAAATGCAAGCTGAATAAAGTGATGATGTGTTGAACAGTGCAAAGGCAGAATAGATCAATAGTTCTGCTAATGACTTCCTTTTTGTCTGCATCCTTGCTTGTTGTCCATTGGCATCTTTGTTCTTCTCTTACGTCTGATTTATGCATTCATTTATCTGTATTTTACATGTAATTTGGCAGTCAATTCTCTTCTAAAAAACACAAAATTAATTAGCCTGGATCTCTTTTAGTGGCTCGTTGGAGATTATAGTAATTTTTTCATCTTTATGTCTGAATATGTCCCAACTCCAAAGGGATATGAAAAAATATATGATTATACATTATGTTTGTGATCAGAGTTAACTATAAATTTGATGCATAATTTTGAATAAGGACCACCTCCAAATTGTTTCCACTGAATTCCATTTCTTAGCTTTTAAAACTTTTTTGATCACTATCTTTGGCAGACGAGCAACAAAGAGGATGCAGCAACTGATAAAGGGAAAAGAAAGAAGGAGATTGAGGACAAATTACAGATTTTGAATACGAAAAAGCACGGTTTGGTACAATTATTAAAACAGGTGATCTTGGTTAAAAACAATCCCTGGGGAAGTGGAAACTTTTACATGAGGCCTATCTTTTAATTATTCTGAAAATCTGTCAAATTGTGTATGGACCTAGCATGATTATTATTTGGTCACGATTATTGTTTTTTTTGCAGATTCTGAATGCAGAAGAGGAGCTAAAGAGACGGAGCATGCAAGGTATGGCAGTTCGGTCATCACTCCCGCTTCAAGTGGATACTACAAATGACAGTGGATCTATGACTAGACTAAACACACCTAGAATGGGCTCGGATGGAAACCTCATTGGCGAGATGGATGGAGAAGGGGGTGATGATGCTTCCAATCAGAACATGCTTTCTCGGAATTTGCTTCGTATGAGCAGTACATCGCCATCTTCAGAGTCTCAACTCAGGAAGACCCCCTACAATGTGGTAATTGCCCTATCTACTGCTTGAACTATTACCTTTAGCCTTTCTTTTGTGGCACTAACACCAGGAGTGGAAAAAGAGTTTTAATTTTGTTTCTAATTATATTTTTCTGGCAAAAGTTCCAAAAACTTTTAAGTAAAGTTGATAGCAAGAAAAGAACATTCATCTGTACAAGTTATCAGTAGAACACAGTATTACGGCCTAGGCTGTTTCCGTTTTCAATCAAAATGTCTACATCTACGTTGTGAACTAATAAATCAGAGGCATGCATTTAAGGGGTAAATTTCACAAATGGTCATATAACTATGACTTTTTTTCACCAAAGTTATATAACTTTGTTTTCTCACACAAAAATCATATAACTATGACTTTTTTTCATCAAAGTCATATAACTTTGTTTTCTCACATAAAAATCATAAAACTTTCACTAACTCACACAAAAATCATAGTGGTCGAAAAACAAAATTTTCGGTAGTATTTTCTTATTTTACGTTTTTTTATTTTTTATTTTCAATCTAATAAATAATTATCCAATTAAAATAGGAGAAATATGAGTATATTTTTAGCCGTTCTAAAAGATAATAGCCGATAAAATATTTTTTTATATATATGTATATTATATACATATAATATACACATTCTATATATATTTTGGCTAGCAAATGCAATTAGTTTCGGTCGGCCTATTAATTTATATTTTTTCCTTAAAATAGGAATGACCCAACCCAGCCTGACCCAATACCCATATACGTAAGTTAAAATAATACTAAAAGTGAATTCTTCCCCCATAAGAAACTTAGTTCGGAATGCATGAGATTCTGACAAAAAAACAAGGAAATAAAAGGTATAATTAGAGAGCTCTTGAAATAAAAATGCTATCGATTTGAATAAAAATCTTGAAAAGAAAAATAAAAGATAGAAGTATTATGTTTTGAAGGATTTACTATTCACTTTTAGTATTATTTTAATTTTTATACATGAGTATTGGGTCGGGTGGGCCAGATCGGGTTGGCTCATCCCTATTTTAATTGGATTATTATTTATTAGACTGAAAATAAGAAAATAAAAACCACAAAATAAGAAAATACTACTGAAAAATTATATTTTTCAATCACTATGATTTTTGTGTGAGTTAGTAAAAGTTTTATGATTTTTGTGTGAAAAAACATAGTTATATGACTTTGGTGGAAAAAAGTCATAGTTATATGATTTTTGTGTGAAAACAAAGTTATACGACTTTCGTGAAAAAAAGTCATAGTTATATGACCATTTGTGAAATTTATCATGTATTTAAGTCCTATTGGATAAGGTTACTGTTTTTCTAATGGAAGTAGGGTATGTCTTAGCTCCACATTGGATTGCTAGCTTAACTATTCTTGGGTGAAAGTTTTTGTTTTTAAGATCTCATTCCGACTCCTAAGTGAGTGAATTGCAACACTTATTTTAATCAAAGTGAATGATTCACAATAAATTTTGATTGTCACTAGTGAGATTTGCTTTTGATGGAATGGTCAATCTTTGAGTGATTGTGTTATGTTGATCCCATGTAAATGGTGAGTCGGCTTGGCTTATGTGCTTCCAACTGTCCATACTTGGCAATATAGCTTCCTCTATGCTGACGCTATTACTGTTCAGACTCCAGAGCAGTGGCGAAGCCACATGGTTATAAGGGTGGTCAACTGACCACCCTTCGTCGAAAAATTGCACTGTGTATATAGATAAAATATTACGTTTCAAATTAATTAGCCAAACACAAATTGTTTCTCACCTTTTGAGAAAAAGCACTTCTCAAAATAAGCTGATTTTTGCAGCTTGGCCAAACATGCTATATGACTTCCTTTATCAAAATATTATCCCATGTTATGACTTGGGTGCTTGTTAGTAGTAACTTGTCTGTACGAATCCAAAGCATTTATGACACTAGTTTTCAGCTATCACATTTTCTTGTTTTTTGGATTTCCATGTACGGGTGTTCGTCAGTTTGTACGGTACGATGTTTAGACATTTCGGTTCGGTATTTTCAATATTCGGTTTCTTGAAATGCTATACCAATACCATACCTAATTAAATTCGGTATGGTTCAGATTTTCTCCTTTCTGTTTCGGTTTATTCAGTTAGGTAACTTCGGTTTGTTCGGTTTGAATATAAACTAGTGCCCATAAACTGTAATATTCTTAATTAAAGTACTCACAAATACAAAGATCAAAATGTTGTAAGCTCACTTGATTGCTCACAGAATCTTTATCCAAAATCAGCAAGTATCAACCCATATAGAGAAAAGAAGTATATAAACGAATAAATTTGATAATTGAAAATGTCTTGGTACTTGCTGAACTTAGAGAATACAACAAGGACTAATCCAACATATGCAATAATACACGAGTAAGAATTACCTTAAAACCGTAGAAATATTACACTTAACTGTTTGGCAACCCGAAGAGTAAGAGTCAGAATATGTAGCCTACCTTGTTTTTGCATTTTTGAAAGAAGTACATGGGTTTTATTATCGCTATTTCGGTATTTTTTTTAATAACAAATATCATAACTAATACCAAATTTTATTTAAAAACTTAAACCAAACACCAAAATTTTCGGTTTCGGTATTGTAATTCAGTATGTTGGTATTATCAAAAGAAAGGGAGAGTAAGTCTGTAATGAGGACCAGCATAGCTGGAAACAATAAATGCAAGGGGAAAGACAATGTTTTTTGTTTCTTCGGAAGCAATAGTCTTTTCGGAGTTCTATAAGAGGTGTTGTACATCTTCAAATTACCTCATTTTTTCCTTTCTTAAATAAGACCTTTTGGAATTTATTATTGATAATGAGGACAATGTGGAGAGGTACAACAACGCCACATTCTCTTAATTTTTCTAACCTAGAACAATGTTGTCAAAGGCACGCTTAAAGCACGCTTAAGTTCTGAAGCGAGGCTCAAAACATGTTGAGCGCTTCGCCTCGCTTTGTGAGCGCTTCAGTGTCGCATCAAGGCTCTAAGACATACTTTTCCTTGCCAATGAGTGTGATCCTGAAAAGGCGACATTAAACAATTGATATTTCACTTTATCATATTCTTTTTCCAATTTCTTTGTCCGTATATTTATTATTTATGCTTATAATTATTGGTCTTGCACTACATATACCTATTTTTACTTTTTCTCCAGTTGCGCCTTTTATATAAAAGCCCACGCTTTATTTGAGCTTTGCACTTAAAGCCCCAATGGACCTTAGAGCTTTTTTGCGCTTTTCGCCTTTGATAACACTGACCTAGAAACATGCCTATAGGCATATCAAAATTTGTGTTATTATCCAACGAGAGCTGAACTAAGGAGCCCATATTGAACTTCTATGGAAGAACGTAAAATTTTGTTACAACTGTGGTCCACCTCTAACTAACTTAGAGATGTTCTTACTAGTGATTGCCACTTGTTGGACTTGGACCTTGGAATGAATCAATGATGTTACTTTGCGCATGTGCATAATCAAGAGTCGTCTGGTGCTTTGTCAAAGGCAAGACGTTATTAAATATATATCACTGTTGTATCAATGAGGAAGTATATGTGTTCTTTTACCTTGCCATACTAGTTCTAATGTCTAAAACCCAAAGAAACTAAAAAAATAATCTGTGAATATTTTCTTCACCGCAAGCTGGGAATCATG
>AWOL01S0104134.1:39743-51220 GCA_000715115.1 Nicotiana otophora | reverse complement strand
CTTACTGGACGCTCGATGCCCCAACACTATTCCTTCTTGTACCATAAAATGGCACTTTTCCCAATTCAGCACCAGATTTATCTCTACACATCCTTTGAGCACTCTTCTTAAGTTGTGAAGATAATCTTTAAATGAATCCACCACCACGGAGAAATCATCCATAAACACCTCCATAATATCCTCTACCATGTCAATGAAAATGGCTAACATGCACCGCTAGAATGTAGCCGGTGCATTGCAAAGTCCAAAGGGCATTCTTCGAAAGGCAAAGATGCCATATGGACAAGTGAAGGATGTTTTCTCTCTATCTTCCGGGGCTATTGAGATTTGGTTATGCCCCGAGTATCCATCTAAGAAATAGAAGTGGGATCGCCCAGCTAACCTGTCCAACATTTGGTCAATGAAAGGCAATGGGAAATGGTCCTTTCGCGTGGATGTGTTCAATTTCTGATAGTCCATGCAAATCCTCCACCCTGTGCCTGTACGAGTCGAGATCAACTCGTTATTCTCATTTTGTACGACCGCTATTCCTCCCTTTTTCGTCACACATTGGACAGGACTGACCGAGTTGCTTCCAGAGATGGGGAAGATGATACCCGCATCCAACCACTTGATCACTTTCTTCTTTACTACTTCCTTCATATTCGGGTTCAGCCGTCGTTGATGTACCCTAGAAGGTTTGTGCCCCTCTTCCAGAAGAATCTTGTGCATGCAAAAGGCTGGGCTGATACCCTTTATGTTTGCCATGGTCCAACCAATGGTAGTCTTACATTCTTGCAATACATGCAATACTTGCTCTACCTGCACAGCTAGCAAATCAGATGATATAATAACAGGCAAAGTAGAATTAGGCCCCAAGAAAGAGTACTTGAGGTGGGCTCAAAGCGGTTTCAAGTCCAGCTGTGGTGGCTCCTCTATTGATGGTTTTGCAGGTGGTGTTGCTCTCTCTTCTAAGCGTAGGGGCTCGAACTGAGGTTCCCTTTTCCAGAATCCTTGACCTTCAAGAGCCACGACCCACTCTGCCAACCCTTCACCGTCCATCTTTTCCAAATTCATCAAGCAGTATTCTAGTGGATCCTTGATATTAAGGGTCTCATCATCTTCTTACAGTATCACATCCACGGCCTCCACTAGTGAGCAGTTTGCAAATTCACTGGGTCTCCTCATGGATTATTGAACGTTGAATATTTTTTCTTCATTGTTCAACCTCATTTTCAACCCTCTAGTCTCACAATCAATTAATGCTCTTCTAGTGACTAAGAATGGCCTTCCCAGAATGATGGGTATCTCTTCATCCACCTAACAGTCAAGAATAACAAAGTCTGTAGGAAATACAAATTTTCCCACTTGCACAAGCACATCACCAAGAATTCTTGTCGGTCTTTTGACTGTGCGATCGGCCAGTTGTAGCAACATTGAGGTCGGTCTAGCTCTGCCTATACCTAGTTTTGTATATATTGCCAAGGGCATCAAGTTTATGATGACTCCCAAATCACACAATGCTTTAGCAAAAGCATAACTCCCAATAGTGCATGGGATAGTGAAGCTACCTAGATCACACACCTTTTGGGCCATAGGTCTTGTCACTACCGCGCTGTAGGTTTATGTCAGAGTTACAGTGGATAGGTCCTGGAAGTCAAATTTCCTCGACATCAGGTCCTTTATCATTTTTGCATACCTTGGCATTTCCCTCAAAGCATCCATCAGTGGAATATTTAATTGAATCTGTCGAAGCATTTCCATGAATTTCCTGTATTGATCGTCTTTCTTTGGTTTTGCCAATCTCTGAGGGAATGGTACAGGAGTCAACCTCTGTCTACTACTTGATGTCTTTTCTTTGTTGGAAGCTTCTAGCACAAGAGGTGCCGCCTGTACTGAGACTTGTTCACCGTCCTTCTCCTTACCCTTGTGAGCATGTGCTTGTTCAATTACAACCTCGGTGAGCTCTACTGACTCATCTGCCTCTAATGTAACTAGCATAGTTGGCGTAGTCTGTCTCGTAAATTGAGCAACTTCTTGCTCTCTGTCTAAATCTCTTCCATTCCTGAGACTCACTGCCATTAGCTGATTTGGGTTATGTTCCTTTGGGTTAATATTTTTATCTGCAGGCAATGTTCCTTGGGGGTGATTGTTCAAGGCCATAGACAGCTGCCCTAGTTGAGTTTCAATGCCTTTGATTACTGAATCATGTGCTGCTAACTTTTCTTCCATCTTACCATTTGTTGCAATGAGTTATTGCAGCATACCCCTGATTTCTACCACGTTGTTGTCCTGTTATTGATGAGGTGGTTGGTAGGCCAACTATTGCTGGTGCTGCGCTGCTGATTATAGCCATGCTGTCTTTGATAAGGTACAACTTGACCTTGTGGTAGTGCGCCTCCAGAATTGGGGTTATGTTGTGGCAGGTTGGGTTTGTACTGCTGGTTTGGTGGTGGTCCCTATTGTTGCCCACCTTGCCTCTGACCTCCAAAATTATTGACATAATTCATGTCTTCTCTGAAGCCCTGATTGTCATTCTCTCCACTCCATGAGCACACATATGACTGGTTTATGCAAGGAGTCCACAATCCTCCATTCCTTGTATCAATAATGTGCGCTTGCTTTGTACCCATCTCATCAATTTTCTTTGTCAGTATACTCATCTGAGTCATGAGAGTGGATATGTTCTCTTCATGGGAATTATTTGGTTCAAGAGCAACAGAATGCACTATTGGTGTAAGTGTCGTACCTCTAGCCATCCAGCCTGAATTTTGAGCCAGCTTGTCAAAAGGAATCTTGCACTCTGTGAATGTCTTGCTCAAAAATACACCCCCAGCTGAAGCATCTATATTGGCCTTCAAACTATATGCTAAACCCATGTAGAATCTCCGTCCCAACATCTGATTTGGAATGCTATGGTGTGGACACTTCACTAGCATACCCTTGAACCTCTCCCAGGTTTCTTGCAAGGACTCAGTTGGTTTCTTCCTGAACTGAAATATCTCATCAATCTGCCTTGCAGTCTTGTTGGGAGTATAAAACTTGTTTAAGAACTGTTTGACTAATTCTTCCCAAGTGGCAATGGAGTTTATTGGGAGCGAATTCAGCCAAGTTTGGGCCTCTCCAGTCACACAGAATGGAAACAGTAATAGCTTGATGGCTTCAGGAGTCACATTCAGTTGTCTTTGGGTCACACATATTGATAGGAAAGTCTTCAGATGTTGTTGTGGGTCTTCAATGTATGACCCGGAGAACAATCCCTTATTTTGTAGCAGATGCAGCATGTTGTTGGTGATCTGGAATGTCTCCGCTTGTATATGAGGTACAGCAATGGCGGTGGCTAAGTTATCAACAGTTGGTTGTGCCCAATCATAAAGAGCAGCTTTTGGCACAAGAGGTGCCACCACTCCATTGTTTGGGTCAACCCGATTATTCCTATTGTGTTCGTTGACATCGTCCACGTTGTAAATTTTAATTTCGAGTGTGTGTTTTTGTTGTAACTGTTTGTTCTTCTTGTTGGCTTGATTTAATGCCCTGAATGCTTTCTCGGGGTCTGAGAGTCCTTCAAAAAGTTCACCAGTCCTCGAAGAGCTTCTAGGCATACACCTAAGTCACAGGAGAATTCAAACGCGAGAATTCTAATGGAAATAAAATTTAAACACCGTNACTTCACTAGCATACCCTTGAACCTCTCCCAGGTTTCTTGCAAGGTCTCAGTTGGTTTCTGACTGAACTGCAATATCTTATCAATCTGCCTTGCAGGCTTGTTGGGAGGATAAAACTTGTTTAAGAACTGTTTAACTAATTCTTCCCAAGTGGCAATGGAGTTTATAGGGAGCGAATTCAGCCAAGTTTGAGCCTCTTTAGTCACAGAGAATGGAAACAGTAATAGCTTGATGGCTTCAGGAGTCACATTCGGCTGTCTTTGGATCACACATATTGATAGGAAATTCTTCAGATGTTGTTGTGGGTCTTTAATGTATGACCCGGAGAACAATCCCTTATTTTGCAATAGATGCAGCATATTGTTGGTGATCTGGAATGTCTCTGCTTGTATCTAAGGTACAGCAATGGCGTTGGCTAAGTTATCAGCAGTTGGTTGTGCCCAATCATAAAGAGCAGCTTCTGGCACAAGAGGTGCCACCACTCCATTGTTTGGATCAACCCGACTATTCAAATTGTTTTGGTTGACATCGTCCACGTCGTCCATTTCAATTTCGCGTGTATGTTTTTATTGTAACTGTTTGTTCTTCTTGTTGGCTTGATTTAATGCCCTGAATGCTTTCTCGGGGTCTGAGAGTCCTTCAAAAAGTTCACCAGTCCTCGAAGAGCTTCTAGGCATACACCTAAGTCACAGGAGAATTCAAACGCGAGAATTCTAATGGAAATAAAATTTAAACACCGTAAGAAATTGATCTAAACTAAGAATCCTAGAAATTCTTCTAAGTTGTAATAAATAACACCATTAGTTCCCCAGCAACGGCGCAAAAATTTGATCACACCCAACTATGCCTTGTAAAAAGGACTAAGCGGTCGCTGCAAATATAACTCGGTTCAAGTCCGGAGTCGAATCCCACAGGGAACTAACCTATTTACTACAACTTTAAACAATGCTATTGATAAGCTCAGACAACTTTCGGATGCAAGAGTTTTATGAATAGTCAGTGGAATTTATTTAGTTAAGGAAAAATGACAATAAAATTAGCAATAATCAAGACTAAAATTGCATTCAAGGGTAAAAGGATCTAGGGCTATTGATTTTCCCAATTGCCGGATTAATTCTCAACTCTTTAGCTATAATCTCGCCATAATACTCTATGAATATTATGAGTCTCGGGCTACCGTAATTACCTCTCGATCAATTATGATAATTTACTAGAAACATTCTCTCGAACTACTCTAGTTAAGAATTTATGCAACTCAGAATTATCCCACCAAAGCTTCGTTATTTCTAACCCCACTTTTAAATTCAAGTAATTAATCTCTTAACTTCTCCAAAAGTGGTGTTGTTCAACAACAATCTAACCAAGTATTCTTTCTCAAGCAACATAAGGTAACTAGACACGATTAATCGAGGGCCCTTCCAATTAACCACAATACAATACGTAGTTGAACAATCATAGAACAAACACGGCTCAATTATAACAAAATATAATCAAGACTCCATCCAACAATTGGTTCCATCAACCCTAGATAATAGATTTAGCTACTCATACTAATGGAAAACAAATCACTAAAATAATTCATAATCAACAAATAGAAGTATGAAGAAGAAGATGAAAACTCTTAGGAAATTATCCGTCTTCTCTCCCTCGTTCTTGCCTCTAAAATCTTCTAAAAATATCCCCCCTCACTTGTGGGTGAGTTTAGGTTTCATATAGATTTAGGTTAGTCGCCTAATAAATTACATAATTAACCCTGCATGTTTGGCTTCCGTCCGCCCGTCCACAGCCGCGGATCCGACCGTGGATTTGGACTGCCTCACTGCCTTGAGTTCGCGGACCAGTTCGCGGCCCACTCCGCGGCCACGCACCTGGAGGGGTCATTTCGCTTGCTTTTCTCGCTCCTTTTCGACTGGGCTAAACTTCGATTTCCCTTTCACACTCCATGTTGACTCCAAAATACTCGTTAACTCCCTCCTAGCTCGGAGTAGCTCCTGCAAAGCATCAAATTCTTAATTAGAGTATTTTGTTATCTTTTATTATTCAAATATCAATAAAGTGCGGCTAAATTAGAGTGTAAGTAGTCTAAATTGCATAAATATAGCCTACTATCAAGCGTATTATCAACTGTTTTGTTCAATACCCATTTGGACTTAAGAAATCCAAATTGGGCAAAACCACTCTCTGACCGAGAAGTAGTGAGTGGGTACTTGAGTATTGATAGATATAATACACCCCGGCCAATAAAACAAGCTTTAAAGTTTATAACCTATTTGGCAAACACCTAGTTAAAGGTCATAGCCCTATAACTTTTATATCATTTTAAAAACAACCAAAAATAATTTCCTAGTTTCATTTTTTTAAATTGCAATCGTTGTTTAATTTAGATTTTTCAAACAAAACCAATTATTGCGGAAGTGTAAATTTAGATATACAAACTCATGTGCTAAGATATATACTACTAACACCCATTCACATAGCTCTCTGTGGATTTCGACCCCAACTCTTGTTGGGTATTACTATTGCATCGACCTTTTTCATATCAAATAGAGGAGTGAAATTGGACGAGATCATATAACAAATACATCACCTAGGGGTAGTTTCCTTAAATTCCTTTATTTTACGTTGGGATTTGAGACTAGACTTGTGTAGAGTGATAGACTTGCTATTTTAGAGATTCGACGGGTTTCATGATTAGCCGCGAAATAATTGTACTCCTCTTATGAATTTCTCCCGCGTTATGCGTTCTCATCAAAAGGTTTCCCTTAAAATTCATAACTCACACTTCTATTTGTGAGTGGGGTCAAGGACCTGTCAAAGCTTCTTATTATAATTTGATCAGGCCGTTCTCCTCGGTAGTATAATAGATACATTTATGATTCATGTCGTTCGACCCTCGGCAGTGCACACATTATGATGGGATCGAGCCGTTTGCCTCGGCAGGATTATGTATCACACTCTCATGGGAGCGGGTCGTTCGCCTCGACAATACAATAGATGTATCTATAGTTCGACAATATTATAATGGATTGGGCCGTAAGCCTCGACATTTTTATAAAATACCCTTATGAAATCGTGCGTAATAATTGATAAGAAGTCAGTATATCTGTGAGTTTTCCTGATTTGAACTGTGACGACCTATATGGTAGGGTCCATTATATATATATACTCCGATTGAGGGGGTAACTACTAGCTAAGAGCTTAAGTTATTGCTAAGAGGAGAATTGTACCACATATTTATACTTGTTATTTTGTTTGTTTACTCTGACTCACATCTGTTTACTTCTACTATATCTGGCTTATTGGACTACTAGTAAGTATCGATGTCGACCCCTCGTCACTACTTCTCTGTAGTTAGGCTAGATACTTACAGGGTAGGCATTGATTTACGTACTCATGCTACACTTGTTTCACTTATTGTGAACGTTTATATATGTCTGATGGCCTTTTGGGCGCAGATGCGCGACGATTGTGGGGACTTTACTGTGAGCTGCCTTTCATGTTACGATCCGCAGCCTGCAGAGTTTGCATCAGAGTTATTTATATTCTCCTGTCTAATTTGTAATCCAGGCAGATATTGTATTATAATATATTTTATAGTTGATACTCATGCACTTGTGACACCGGAATTTGGGGGTCCCTACAGGTTGTTCATAATTGTAGTTCGTGTAAATATTATCATTCACCCTGTAAATTCTATTTCGTACTATTTAATTAATGAAAATTATGATTTCAAATTGCTAAAATGCGTAAGAAAGTTGATAGATTACCGTTGACTTGCCTGACAGCGGTGTTAGGTGCTATCACGACCTTTAGCAAATTTTGGGTTGCGACAGGAGGTTATTCCGATTCACACGCACGCATCATTTGCTTTGATAAAACTAAAGAAGCAAGACAAGACTAAGTACTGGGAATGAGATATAAAAATATTTGCACCATTGTTCTATTTGGTAACTTCACATTCATATTGTTTCTTAGAAATGGTTGAGAGTATGAAGAAAGTTGCAAAACTTGATGCTTTCTATTGGTTACAAGAATGTTATTGGAGCTCAAAGTGCTTCTTGGCATATTATGTCTTCCATTGAGTAGAAAGAAGAGTCAAAAGGAAACGAGAACAATGTGAAGTTGATTAAAGGATACAAGCAGAAGGTTGAAGAGGAGCTGTCCAAGAAGATTTGCCATGATATTCTAGAAATTATGGACAATCATCTCATTCCATATTCTAGTATAGGAGAAGCTACTTTCTTTTGTTATAAAATGTAAGACTAATATTTAACAATCCATTCTAACTGTTCGGTATTTCGGTATACCAAAATATCAAAATCTCAATACCGAGGACCGTACCGAAATACCAAATAACCGAAAAATTGATACCGAATTATACCGAATAAATCGATACCGAAATACTAAATTAATTCGGTCAGGTTCGGAATTTGTTTTTTCGAATTTTATGCCCATCCCTACCCCCGGGACCGTGACGGCGCCTCACATTTCACTTGCTAAGCAAGCCAACGTTAGAATAGTTTTTAGCCATTTTTAACAAAGCAAATTAACTGATACCAATTAAACTGAATAAACTGAAATAGAGTGAGAAAACCATAATAACCGCAATATCTAGATACAATCCCAGAACTGGTGTCACAAGTACACGAGCGACTAGAATAATACAAATAATGATCTGAATGAAAGTAAAACTGTCTGAAATGAAATAAACAGCTACAATAAGGTAGAGGGGGACTCCAGGATTGCGAACGTCGTGCAACTGTACCTCAAGTCTCCGAACTGGCAATCAATCCGAGCAATCTACAGACCGCTGCTAGGACCGACTCCAAAATCTACATAAGAAGTGCAGATTGTAGTATGAGTACAACCTACCCCATGTGCCTTGTAAGTGTCGAGCCTAACCTCGACGAAGTAGTGATGAGGCTAAGGCGGGTCACCTACAATAATCGGTACGCAATATAAACTCAATCCTCGAAATCGGTAAAACCAAAAACACCAATACTCAGAATCTCGTATGAAATCACCGAAAGCTAACACAATGCAACAATGAATACAAAACACACAATCTGTTGCGGCGCGCAACCTGATCTCACTGTACAAACACAATCCTCACTTATTTCACCATATCAATATCAAGAATAACAAGTAAAAATCCATTGTGGCACGCAACCCGATCCCACCATATAATCCAAATTAATATCATAGTCCTCCCTTATTTCACCATATCAATATCACATATAAAATCCGTTGCGGCGTGCAACCCGATCCCACCATATTAATATCAATCCTCCTTTATTTCACCTGTTGCGGCATGCAACCCGATCCATAAATAAAATCAATAAATGTAAGCAATTTAATATCTCAATTCACAAGAATCTCTATGATTAAAGAATATGAAAATAAGTCGTAAATGGACCTCGTACCAAATCAATGAATGCTACAATTAATACAAAGCAACAAGACAAGTCAAATATATGATAATTAAAGTGTGCAAGTAAAACAATTTAAGGCAAGAAGCAATTAATCATGGAAGCATGGAAGAAACAGACATTTTAATATAAGAGAAACAAGTAGCAAGTTAAGGCATAGGAAGCAATTAAAGCATGTAATAGTTAAGACATAGAATACAATAATTAATGAAATGCGGAAAGCATGGATACAAGTATTTTGACAGCGTATATACACTCGTCACCTCGCATATACACCGCTAAACATGTAATTCACATAGCACATAGCTCAAGGGTTCCTAATTCCCTCAAAACAGTTAGACCCAACACTTACCTCGCTCTGCAAGTAAATCAAAGCTCAACCGCGGCATTTCCTCTAAAATCCGCCTCTAAACCAATCGAATCTAACCAAAATCGACTCAATAACATCAAACAATGCTAGGAAGATAAATTACAATACATAAAGTTAAGATCTTTACACTTTTCCCAAAAAGTAAACAAAAGTCAACCCCAGGCTCGTTTGGTCAAAACCCAAGATTCAGACCAAAACCTTATTACCCGTTCACCCTCGAGCCCAACTATGTAATTAGTTTCGAAATCCTACCTCAATTTGAGGTCTAAATATCAATTTTACAAAACTCCCCCAATTCTTCCCAAATCCCATATTTTCTACCATGAAAGAACATAAATTAAGGTTAGAAATTAATGGGCGATGATGGAAATCGAAGAAAACAGGTTAAAGTATACTAACCTATGAAAGGGTGATGAAATTCCTCCTCAAGATCACCTCTAGGCCGAGCTCTAATGAAAAGATGGTGAAAAATGGGTGAAATCTCGTCTTTGGGATATTTAATAGACTGGGCGACACGTGTTCTTCGCGTTTGCGAGACACCTGACGCGTTCGCGAAGATCACTGCCCAGTTGGACTATGCGATCGCAAAAAACTCTACGCTTTTGCGCAGGCTTAGCCAACCTCGCCTTTACGTTCGTGAGCCCGGGCTATCGTACGCATAGAGTAAGAGTTCCATTCCGAGTCCCCCCTTCCCCCTATCATGACACATTCGCGAAGGAGTGGACGCGTTCGCGAAGGGAAGAGCTCCCACTGCTCCGCGTTCGCGACCAGATCCTCGCGTTCACGATGCAAATTCCTCCTTAGCTCAGATTACTCTCGCGGGAGTATCTTTGCGATCGCGAAGAAGTCACACCAGGTGACAACAGACTTCCAAAACCCAGGAATTTCTATATTCAAATGGTCCATAGCCTATCCGAAACTCACCTAAGCTCCTCAGGCTCCAAACCAAACATGCACAGAAGTGTAATAATATCATACAAATGCGTTCTCGCGATCAAAACATCAAAATAACACCTAGAACTACGAATCGGACGTCAACACAAATGAAATTTTCAAAGAGACTTAAGAACTTTCAATTTTTCAACCGGACGTCCGAATCATGTCAAATCAACTCCGTTTTGCACCAAATTTTGCAAACAAGTTATAAATACTAAAATGAACCTATACCAAGTTCCAGAATCTAAATCCGAACCCGGTAGCAATAAAGTCAACCTACGGTCAAACTTAAGATTTCTCTAAACCTTTAAATTACTAGTTTTCAATAAATTACATTAAATCAAGCTAGGGGCGTCTGAATTCGAATCCGGGCATAAACCCAAGTCCCAAATCATGATACGGACCCACCGGGATTGTCAAAATACTGATTCGGGTCTGTTTACACAAAACATTGATCGTAGTCAATGAGTTTTAAGGCACGATTTTATCTTTTCATCAATTTTCTCATAAAACCTTTTTCGGGAAGAGGACACGGACTGCGTACGCAAATCGATAAAGGCTAAACAGAGCTATTCTAGGTCTCAAAACACAAAAATGAAGGGTAAAACTATAAATGACCTATCGGGTCATCACATTCTCTACCTCTAAAATGAATGTTCATCCTCGAACGGACATAGAAAAGTACCTGGACTGGTAACAAAGTGTGGATATCTACTCCGCATGTCCGACTCGGACTCCCACGTAGTCGCCTCGATCGGCTGACCTCTCCAATGCACTTGAAGTGATAGATAACTCTTAGACTTTAACTATCGGACCTGCAGGGCTAGAATAGCCACCAGCTCATCCTTATAAGCCAAACCTTGTCCAATTAGACTGAGCTGAAATCTAACACATAGGACGGATCACCGTGATACTTCTGGAGTATGGACACATGGAACACCGGATGTACTACTGATAAACTAGGTGGCAATGTGAGCCTATAGGCCACAACACCCATTTTCTCAATAATCTCAAAGAGTCCAATATGCATATGGCTCAACTTGCCCTTCTTTCCGAACCTCATCACACACTTCATGGGTGAAACCCAAAGCAATACCC
>AWOL01S0104134.1:0-27948 GCA_000715115.1 Nicotiana otophora | reverse complement strand
CTTAGGAGGGTGAAGGGAGGTGAGGATGTGAGGGTAGCGGACGGTGAGAATGAGGTTAGGGTTAGAGGTAATTAAAAAGGGGGAAGTTGATGTGGGCCGTTGATCTCAGAGATCAACGACCACAATTAGAAAGAAGTTGGGTCAGGTTAGGTTTGGACGGGTCGCGACCGGGTTGTGGGATTGGATTAATTTGATTTGGGATGGGGGTTATTTGGGCTAGGGTATTAGATTTTGGGCCATTGCTTGGTCCGAAAAATAGGTAGGATTTAGGATAGTTCTTAAATACCCAATATTTAATAAAACATAATTTATAAAAGTAATTAACAAATAACAAAATATTAATTGTGCACTAAAAATAATTCAAAATAATTACTTAACATTATAAAATATAAAAAGTCATTTGTTTGCATAAATAATGTAATTATACATGAATATGGGTTATTATTGCAAACAATGTGCAATTAGCCCTAAAATGCAAATATAATTATAACAAAATGCAGTAAAATATTTAAAACATACATGTTGGTAAAAATTATAAGTTTAGATAATTAAATCATCATAAAAATAATTCGAAGGATAATTACTGGATATTTATATAATAAAATACAGAAATAAATCGATTTAATGCCTTTAAAAATTATGAAACATTCTTGTATAGGCTTATAAGCTAAATGATGATGCATATGTACTCGGGCTTATATGTGCAAATTTTATTGATTTAAAGTCGTGGGCATTCTTAAGTATTAAATTGGAAATTTGATGGCACTTATTAAATCCTTATTTGTCATGCCTCGTTCTTTTTTTGTCAAATTTGTTTCATATGATAAGTTTGTGCAATTGGTACTTTGATTCTTATGTAAATTCCATGTGCTTGTTGAGTTGACATTTCATGAGAATAATTACATTATGGATTTTCCATCTGCAATAATTAATTAAATAAGTTTAAATTGAGACGTTAATATATTTATCAAAATTTGGATTAAAGAAGACGTTGTACAATGCTGAGTTAACTTTCCATCATTATTGTTATTTTTGAGAATTTATATACGTTGTGTGGAGCCTTGGGCTATTTATTGTGAAATTAATCGATTTCGTTGTATATTTGGAAATGGTTGTGGCCTATGGGTAATTTGTGATATGAATTGGTTGTGTATTTACTTTTGGGACTACGAGGAGGTACCTCAAGAGATCCCCCTGTTTGCATATTTACTTTTGAGACTACGAGGCGGTACCTCGGGAGATTTCCCTGTTTGTATATTTACTTTTGGGACTACGAGGCGGTACTTGACAAGGTGGGTTGCTCTGATGGTAAGCACCCTCCACTTCCAACCAAGAGGTTGTGAGTTCGAGTCACCCCAAGAGCAAGGTGGGGAGTTCTTGGAGGGAAGGATGCCGAGGGTCATTTGGAAACAGCCTCTCTACCCCAGGGTAGGGGTAAGGTCTGCGTACACACTACCTTCCCCAGACCTCACTAGTGGGATTATACTGGGTTGTTGTTGTTGTTGTTATACTATGAGGCGGTACTTCGGGAGATCCCCCTGTTTGCATATTTACTTTTGGGACTATGAGGCGGTACCTCGGGAGATCCCCCTGTTTGCATATTTACTTTTGGGACTACGAGGCGCTACCTCGGGAGATCCCCCTATTTGCATATGTACTTTTGGGACTATGAGGCGGAACCTCAGGAGATCCCCAAGTTTGCATATTTACGTTTGGGACTATGAGGAGGTACCTCGGGAGATCCCCCTGTTGAGCATTTATATTTGGGTTTACGAGGCGATACCTCAGGAGCGCCCCTATTGTTTTCCTCTATTTGATGTGCTGTTACTTTTCTATAAATTTCTCATTGTTCACTTCTTAGTCATTTCATTAAATTATTATGTCTTCTGCCTTGTGAATTGTCCGTACGGTTGTGATAGAAATATGGGCACGAGGTGCCGTGAAGATATGAAAGTGGGTGAGACCCATAATTTTTATGATTATGAAGTGAGGTGTCAAACGGTGACTTTTACTTGAATGGAATTATAATCGAAAGATTTTACTTGAAAGTAATTATATTTGAAAGATATTTATTAGGAGGAAGTATATTCGAGATATATTTAATTGAAAGGATTACATTCTAAAGATTTTTATTTGAAAAACTTATAGATAAAAGATGTATATTTTGAAAGACTTGATTAATTGGTTGTACTTGTCTTCATTATTTGTTTGAGCAATATTTATGGTGTTCTTATTCCCTTGCTGTTTATATCACTAGTTGATTATTGTTGCTATCACTGCTATCTGTTTTCTATTATTTTTGTATGCTATTGCACAGGTTATTAGACTAGTAAGGATTCATGGTAGAGCTGCTCGGTCGTCGCAGTCCCTTGGAGTCTTTTTATTTTATTGTACTGTCAACTCTTATTCGAACAGTATTATATATTCGATCCTTGAGTTCATTGGATGTATTCAGTTACAGTTCGTGACTCAGTATTACCAGTCTTGGAAGGTTGTTTGAATATTTCCACTATTGGTTTTGACACTTGTATTAGATTATCTATAAAAATATATATGGCTTGAATTATTATTATAATCGGCTTACCTAGTCTTACTAAGTGCTATCACGACGCATGTGGTGAGATTTTGGGTCATGATAATACCAAATGGTTATCATAGTCTTTCAACAGCTCCAACCATCTCCTCTGCCTCAAGTTGAGATCCTTTTGCTTGAACAAATGCTGTAGACTCCGATGATTCGCGAACACATCACACGACATGTCGTAAAGATAGTGCCTCCAAATCTTCAGCGCATAAACAATGGCCGCCAACTCTAGATCATAAACATGGTAATTCTTCTCATGTACCTTCAACTGCCGCGATGCGTATACAATCCTCCTACCATCCTGCATCAATACTGCACTGAGCCCAATACGAGATGCATCACAATATACCGTGTAATATACTGAACTTGTGGGCAACACCAACACTGGCGTCGTAGTCAAAACAGTCTTAAGCTTCTGAAAGCTTAACTCACACTCATCTGACCATCTAAATGGGGCACCCTTCTGGGTCAATCTCGTCAATGGGGTTGCTATGGATGAAAATCCCTCCACGAACCGGCAACAATAACCCGCTAAGCCCGGGAAACTCCGGATCTCTGTAGCTGAAGTTGGTCTAGGCCAGTTCTTAACTGCCTCAATATTCTCAGGATCCACCTTTATGCCATCTTCTGATATAACATGTCCCAAAAAGGCGACTGAGTCTAACCAAAACTCACAATTTGAAAACTTGGCATATAACTGGTTATCTCTCAGTGTCAGAAGTACAATCCGAAGATGCTGCTCATGCTCCTCTCGACTGCGGGAGTAGATCAAGATATCTTCAATGAATACAATCACAAAAGAATCCAAATAGGGCTTGAACACTTGGTTCATCAAATCCATAAATACTGCTGGGGCATTTGTCAACCCAAATGATATCAGTATGAACTCATAATGCCCATACCGGGTCCGAAAAGCTGTCTTAGGGACATCAGATGCCCTAATCTTCAACTGATGGTAGCCAAACCTCAAATCAATCTTCGAAAACGCCTTTGCACCCTGAAGTTGATCAAATACGTCATCAATCCTTGACAACAGATACTTGTTCTTGATAGTGACCTTATTCAACTGCCGATAATATATACACAGCCTCACCGATCCATCCTTCTTCTTCAAGAACAACACGGGAACACCCAGGGTAAGACACTAGGTTTAATGAAGCCCTTAACAAGCAAATCTGGCAATTGCTACTTCAATTCCTTCAACTCTGCCAGGGACATACAGTATGGTGGAATATAAATGGGTTGAGTGCCCAGAGCCAAATTAATTCAAAACTTAATATCTCTGTCGGGTGTCATCCCCGACATATCTGCAGGAAACACCTCTGGAAACTCAAGTACAACTGGTACTGAATCTATGGACCCGCACTCGAATCACAAATATAGGCCAAATACGTTAGACATCCCTTCTCGATCATACGTCGAGCATTCACATAGGAAATAACCCTGCTAGTAGAATGGCCAAGAGTCACTCTCTACTTTAATCGAGGCAACCCCGACATGGCTAAGGTAACCTTCTTGGCGTGACAATCCAATATAGTATGATAAGGTGACAGGCAATCCATACCCATGATAACATCAAAATCTATCATATCAAGAAGTAGGAGATCTACGCTAGTATCAACACTCTTAATAGTAATCACACACGAGTGATAGCCACAATCTACAACAATAAAATCTCCCACAGGCGTGGACACATATACATAAGCACTCAAAGAATCACGAGGCGCAACGATATATGAAGCAAAATAGGATGACACGTAGGAATAAGTAAAGCCCAGATCGAATAGAACTGAAGCATCTCTATGGCAAACTATAACAATACCGGTGATAACAGCGTCACATGACTCGGCCTCAGGCCTAGCTGGGAAAGCATAACATCGGGGCTAGGCCCCACTACTATGAACTGCATCTCTGGACGGCCTCTAGCTAGCTGGCCTCCACCTATAATGCCTGACCTCTACATCTAATTGACTGACCTCCACCTCTGGCTGCCTGACCCCTGCCTCTAACTGGTTGAGCGGACGATGGAGTAACCAGCGCTGGGACCATGGCACGAGAACTCTATTGTGGCAACACCGCCCAACAATCTTGGGCAGAACCTCCTGATATGACCAGTACCTCCACACTCAAAACGCCCATCCTGCTACTGTAGCTGCTGAAGCTGGCCCGAACGGGTTGGATAACCGCGGTGTTAGCTCTGAATCAGAGGCACACTGATAGGAGCTGATGGTGCACTGTAGGCTGGCTGCCTAGAATGAGGCACATAAGGACCACGACTCCCTGAAGCACCGTGAGATGCCTGAAGCGCTGACTGAAATAGCCTGGGAGGATGGCCCCTACTAAAAGTACCCCTACCTTCAGATGAGGCACCACTGAAACTACCGGAATGACGAGGACTCTTATCAGACACCTCCCCCTATCCTAAGCAAGAACCATCTCGATCCGGCTACCAATATCTACGGCCGTCTGGAAAGAAATATCACTTCTGGTCTCCTTGGCCATCTGAAGCCTGATAGTGAAAGTGAGCCTATCAATAAATCTCCTCTCTCTCTCTCTCTCTCTCTCTCTCTCTCTCTCTCTCTCTCTCTCTCTCTCTCTCTCTCTCCCCGCTCCCTCTCAGTGGGGAGCAAGATAATGGCATGGCGAACTGTGTCCACAAATCCAGTCTTGTATTGGGTAACAGTCATACTACCTTGCTGAAGATGCTCAAACTGCATGCGGTACTCGTCTCTCAGAAATGGCTATAAGAGCTGATCCCATGCAGTGGTTTAAAAGGCATTTTTGGGGCGAGCCTCAGGGCGTGGCACACCAAAAATGCCCCGAAGCGATAGTGTGGGGCGAAAGTCTGAAGAGGCGTACGACCAGCAATTCGGGGCGTATGCCTGGGCGTTCAGGCCGTATGCACAGGCATTTGAGGCCCGTTTTTATAGTGAGGCGTAAGCCCTAGAGAATATTTCAAATTAAAATAAAATTTGTTGAATAAGTCCTTCATATAATACATACATTCTCAAAAGTCAACTTGTAATTACTCAAAAGTTTTAAAAAGGAATTGAAATGTATTAAATTTAAAAGTCAAGACCTTTTTTATTGATTGAAGCCCTAATTTATGGTCTTTCCCAATTCGTTTTCTTGTCCGCTAGTCTGCTAATATCTTCCAAAAGTAACAAATATTCAATTGTTTTGTACAAATACAAAGAGAACTCCATTCTCCTTCATAAGCAAGTTCAAAGTTCAAATTGTAGGTTAGTCATCCTTTTTATTCCTCTATGTAACAAACTTTGTTCTTTTCGACTCAAGTTACTTGTGCTTGTAAGTAGCATATACTAGATTATTTTGACTAGTTGTTTATGGGGATGAAGTACATATACACGCGCGCGCGCGCACACACACACACACACACACACACACATATATATATGTTTCACATATTTATAGCTTTCTTCAATTTTTATTCAATTTTACATATTTATAAATATTTACTGTAATTATAGTGTTTTATAAAATATTAAAAATTAAATACCCGTGGGGCTTATGCCCTGTTCCTCGGGGCTTACGCCTCACTGAGGCATATGTAAAACGCCTCGCCTTACGCCCACTCCTTTTAAAACACTGATCCCAAGTAAGTGCAGGAGACCCAACTGGACTAGTCAATATATAATCTCTCCATCACCTCTTGGCGGAACCAGTCATTTGAAATGCTGCAACATGGACCTCATTGGTCTCAACTATACCCATGTTACGCAACACCTTATGACAACGGTACATGTAATCATGTGGGTCATCAGAATATGCAACACTGAAGTGAATAGGGAAAAGCTTGATAAACTTATCCAACCTCAACAGGGCCTCAGAAGACATAGTGGGCCTATCACCTTCTTGTGCTGCAATAACCGGCTGAAGCACCCCAACTGGCGGGGCTGCTGGAGTCTGATACTGGGGAGCTACTTGATCTGGGGTATGAGTAGCGGGAGTCTGTGCTCCTCTCACGGCCCGAGAGAAGGTTGGTGCCACCGAGAATGTACCGGTCTGGTCCAAACTCTCCATAAGGCCCACCAAATGGACTAGAGCATCCTGAAGCATTGGAGTGGCTATGCTCTCCGGGACCTGAGCTGGTCCGACGGGTACAATCTGAGCTGGAACCTCCTCCTCAAAATCTACATGAGGCTCTACTACGTGTGTTGTTGGTCCAGCGCTAGGCTGAGCTCAGCCTCTACCTCGGCCTTTGGCTCTGCCTCGACCTCTACTAACAAAGCTTGCTCGTGACTTGTGAGACCTAGGTAACTTAGTGCTCTGATACCAACTTATAATGACCCAGAATTCCCACACCTCGGGACCGTGATGGCACCTAACATATCACTTGCTAGGCAAGCCAACATTAGAATAATATTTAGCCATTTTTAACAAATTAAATTAACTGATACCAATTAAACTGAATAAATTGAAATAGAGTGAGAAAAACCATAATAACCGCAATATCTAGATACAATCTCAGAACTAGTGTCACAAGTGTACGAGCGACTAGAATAATACTAATAATGGTCTGAATGAAAGTAAAACTATCTGAAATGAAGTAAACAATTAGAATAAGGTAGAAGGGGACTCTAGGGCTGCGAACGCCATGCAACTGTACCTCAAGTCTTCGAACTGGCAATCAATTCAAGCAATCTACTGACCGTCGCTAGGACCGACTCTAAAATATACACAAGAAGTGCAAATTGTAGTATGAGTACAACCTACCCCATGCACTTTGTAAGTGCCGAGCCTAACCTCGGCGAAGTAGTGATGAGGCTGAGGTGGGTCACCTAAAATAACCTGTACGCAATGTAATAGTAATAACCGATATGGAACACAGGAAAGTAAGGCAGTTAACTTATGAAAATAAACTCAATCCTCGAAATTGGTAAAACCAGAAAAACCAATACTTAGAATCTCATATAAAAGCACCGAAAGCTAACATAGTGCAACAATGAATACAAAACACACAATCCGATGCGGCGCGCAACCCGATCCCACCATACACACATAATCCTCCCTTATTTCACCATATCAATATCAAGAATAACAAGTAAAAATCTGTTGTGGCGCGCAACCTGATCCCACCATATAATCAGAATCAATATCATAGTCCTCCCTTATTTCACCATATTAATATCACATATAAAATCTGTTGCAGCGTGCAACCCGATCCATAAATAAAATCAATAAATGTAAGCAATTCAACAACTCAATTCACAAGAATCTCTACGATTAAAGAATATGAAACCAAGCCATAAAGGGATCTCGTACCGAATCAAGGAAAGACAATTATATGACAATTAAAGTGTGCAAGTAAGACAATGTAAGGCAAGAAACAATTAATCATGGAAGCATGGAAGAAACGGACATTTTAATATGAGAGAAACAAATGATAAGATGCAAGTTAAGGCATAGGAAGCAATTAAAGCATGTAATAGTTAAGACATAGAATACAATAATTAATGAAATACGGGAAAGCATGGAAACAAGTATTTTGACTGCGTATATATACTCGTCACCTCGTATATATACCGCTACACTTGTAATTCACATAGCACATAGCTCAAAGGTTCCTAATTCCCTCAAATCAAGGTTAGATCCAACACTTACCTCACTCCGCAAGCAAATCAAAGCTCAACCAGGGCCTTTCCTCTAAATTTTGCCTCCAAACCAATCAAATCTAACCAAAATCGACTCAATAACATCAAACAATGCTAGGGAAATCAATAATAATACATAAAGTTAAGATCTTTACACTTTTCCCAAAGAGTCAACAAAAGTCAACCCCAGGCCCGCTTGGTCAAAATCCGAGATTCAAACCAAAACCCAATTTCTCGTTCACCCCCGAGCGTGATTATGTAATTAGTTTCGATATCTGACCTCAATTTGAGGTCTAAATCTAAATTTTAAAAAAAATCCCAATTCTTCCCAAATCTCTACTTTTCTACCATGAAATAACATAGATTAAGGTTAGAAATTAATGGGTGATGATGAAAATGAAACAAAACAAGTTAAAGTATACTAACCTATGAAAGGGTGATGAAATGTCTCCTTAAAATCGCCTCTAGGCAGAGCTCTAATGAAAATATGGTAAACAATGGGTGAAATCCCATCTTTGGGATATTTAATAGACTGGGAGTCAGGTGTTTATTGCGTTCGCGAGACACCTGACGCGTTCGCGAAGAGCACTACCCAGTTGTAGGGCTGTTCAAAACTGAACCGAAATCGTTAACCGGACCGAACCGGTGGCTTATTGGCTTATTGGAATTGGATTATAGGGGTAATGGATGGTGAACAGATTCAAATTTTATAATTAATAACTTAACGGTTTGGGGGCGGATTACTCAATTTTTTTATTGGGTAAACTGTTAACCGGTTAAGAATTTTTATATTTACATGTTTACTCCTATATATATTCAAAGTACTATTGAAGCCCCTATGTATTTACATTTTGTTTGACAAAAATAGGCGTGATGTCGATTGCTATCTACCATAGGTACTTAAGAATGAATTACATATTAGATGGAAAAGCTGCCAAGACTTGTATCAATTGGACTTCTTCCCTCGCAGAACAAACAGAAGAGGAATTCAAAGGAAAGGTTATCACTGAGGGGGTTGAAGTATGATGATCCTTTCTCGGACAATTCTTTCTCATGCAACTTTGCAAGTGTGGATATCTGGTGGCCATTTATGTTCTAATACCTTTTGCTAGATAAACATGAGGACAATTGATGTATTTTAAGAAATTGATCAGTGATCATATTGTAGTGCAATGTACTAGAAGTACTTGACTGGATTGTCTGGTTTTATGTCCTTTTTTTAAAATTTGCTTTTTTGGAAGAATGAATGTCCTTTTTTGTCTTGTAAAGAATGAATGTTTGATTGATTACTGAACTTGATTAATACGTGTATGACTAGTCCTGGAGATTCTTTAATTTAAAAATACTGTTTGGTTAGATCTTAGATAGTATTAAAATTTTGGTATTGATTTGAAACTGTTTGGTATTGATTGAATGATTATTCAAAAAATTACTATTTGGTTTAGCCGATAGTAATCCGATAACCATTAAGCCGAATCGTTAAATGTAATTATCCGCCTGATCCGCCCGATAATCACCCCTACCCAGTTGGCTTACGCGATCGCGAAAAACTCTACGCGTTCACGTAGGCTTAGCCAACCTCCCCTTTACCTTCGCCTTTGCGTTCTCGAGCTTGGGCTCATGTTTGCGTAGAGTAAGATTTCCATTCCCAGTCGCCCACCTCCTATCACTACGTGTTCGTGAAGGAGTGGACGCGTTCGAGAAGGGCAGACCCCCCACTACTCCGCGTTCATGACCAGATCCTCACATTCGTGATGAGAAAATTTCTCCCTATCTCAAAATACTTTTCGCGATCGTGGGAGTATCTTCGTGATCGCGAAGAAGTCACACTAGATCACAACAGACTTCCAAAAACCAAAACTTTCTAAGTTCAAATGGTTCTTAGCCTATCTGAAACTCACCCAAGGCTCTCTGACTCCAAATCAAACATGCACAGAAGTGTAATAACATCATACAAACTCGCTCAATCGATCAAAATATCAAAATAACACCTATAACTATGAATCAGACATAAAAACAAATGAAATTTTCAAAGAAACTTAAGAACTTTCAATTTTTCAACTGGACGTCCTAATCACGTCAAATCAAATTCGTTTTGCATCAAAATTTGCAGACAAGTTATAAATACTGAAATGAACCTATACCAAGTTCTGAAACCAAAATCCGAACTAGGTAGCAGCAAAGTCAACCTACTGTCAAACTTAGGAATTCTTTAAACCTTTAAATTACTAATTTTCACAAAATTACGTTATGTCAATCTAGGGACTTCCGAATTCAATTTCGAGGATATGCTCAAGTTCTAAATCATAGTACGGACTGACTGGGACCGTCCAAATACTGATTCAGATCTGTTTACATAAAACGTTGACCGATGTAGGCTAGAAACCTTTGTTTTAGCCGTAGTTTACACTCTAAATTACTGCATTTTATGTGTATTTGAGCTTAAACAAGGGTGATTTGCACTTATTACGTGTTTTATGCCTTGCAGGAATTAATTCCGAGTTAAAAGGATATATTGGAGCTAAATCAAATAATTGGAGCTTTGAAGTCTGAGTAAAAGCCAAAGAATTAAACTGGGATCATATTCGGGGCTCTTGGAAAGGCGTTGCTGTAACGACTCGGCCGGTCGTTTTGAGTATTACAGCCCTATTCCACTATTTACTGCTTATCATATGTTAAATTATAATTATGTGACTTGTCGGGAAGGTTTCAGAATGAATTGGAACACTTAGTTCCAAGATTTAAAGCTTAAGTTGAAATAGTTAATCGGATGTTAACTTATGTGTAAACGAACCCAGAATAAAGTTTTGATATTTCCAATAGATCTGTATGATGATTTTGGACTTAGGAGTGTGTCCGGATAATTGTTTTGAAATTCGTTGTTAAATTAGGCTTGAAATGGCAAAAATAGGAAATTGAAAGTTTGAAAGTTTGACCGGGGGTTGACTTTTGGATATCGGGGTCGGAATTTGATTCTGGAAATTTGAATAGGTGTGTTATGTCATTTATGAATTGTGTGCAAAATTTGAGGTCAATTGGACTTGATTTGATAGGTTTCGGCATCGAATGTGGAAGATGGAGTTTCTTAGTTTTATTTAGCTTTGCATTGGGGTATGATTCGTGGTTTTAGCATTGTTTGATGTAATTTGAGGCTTTGAATAAGTTTGTATGATTCTTTAGGACTTGTTGGTATAGTTGGTTGAGGTCCCGGGGCCTCGGGTGAGTGTAGGATGGTTAACGAATCAAAATTTGGACTTATAGGAAATTTGAAAACTTTGCCTTCTGGTGCAATCACAAATGCAGACATTTTCTCGCAGGTGCGAGCTCACAGAAGCGAGCTTGGTATTGCAGAAGCGTGAGGTCTACAGAAGTGGATGGAACCTCATAGAAGCGTGTCCGCAGAAGTGACACCAAGGCCGCAGAAGCGGAGGCATGGGAAGCTGGGCAAAACCGTAGAAGCGGACAGCTTCTTCGCAAAAGCGAGTCCGCAGAAGCAGACTCTTGTCCGTAGAAACAAAGGAGGCCCATAAGCTGCATAATGACCGCAAAAGCGGTTGCATAGAAGCGGTTAAAAATCCCGCAGTAGCGAAACCTCTGGACAGTATACAAAAATAGACGGTTCCGAGCTTTTGCCATTTTTGGACTTTTCTAACACGGGTTGAGGCGATAATTGGGAGCGAATTCACGGGAAAACTTGAGGTAAGTCACTTGTAATCATTGTTAGTCAATAATATTGAATTATCACTGAGTAGTTCGACTAGATCACGTGTTTTTGAGGTGAAATTTGAGAAATTGGCCATAGCGATTTGAAAATACGATTTGAGATTTGGAGATAGAGTTGATGTCGGAATTTAGTAAATTTGGTATGGTTGGACTCGTGGTTGAATGGGTGTTCATATTTTATAACTTTTGTCGGGTTTCGAGATGTGGTCCCTACTGACAATTTTAAGTTGAATTTTGGATTTTGTTAAAAAAATAGTATTTTCATATGGAATTAATTACTATAATTTGTGTTGACTGTATTAAATTAATTGTGACTAGATTCAAGGCATTCTGAGGCTGATTCGCGAGGCAAAGGCATATTGGAATAAAGAATTACACGGTTTGAGGTAAGTAACACTTCTAAACTTGGTTCTGAGGGTATTAATCCCTGAATTACATGTTTGGAGGTCACGCACATGCTAGGTGACGGGCGTGTGGGCATGCACCATAGAAATTGTGACTTAAATAAATTCCGTAGAGTTGAATAATTAAAGAATCATATCATTATTCACATGTTCCTCATATGTTAGAGAAATTGAGATAATGCTCGTATTAAAGATCATGTTTAGGCTATGTGCCGATATTTTGGGACCCACAAGGTCGTGTTGTTAAATTAATTATTTTAAAAATATAAATTCCATATATTCAGTCATGTTCATCCATTTATGAGAATATTTATGGGATCGAGCTGCACATCGCAACAAGTCATATTGGCTTTATATTTATTATTATATAGATCGGCGTTGCACGCTGCAGCAAGCCTTATAGGCTTCATTATTATGGGATCGGACTGCACGCTGCCATAAGCCATCTTGGCTTTATATAGCACTTGGACTAAAAGAGTCTCTCCGGAGGCTGCATCCCCCACAATGAGCGCAATTAATATTTATATTTGGGATGGACTTCCCAAGGCATGGAGTTGCCTTATTTATTTATTTATCTTAGGGATGGATCTTCCCCGGGCATGGATCTTGCCCGAAGCATTTATATTTCTGGGCTGGATTGGCCTTATATAGTACTGAGTGACTGACTGTCAGTTGATGTTTATATATATGGGATGGATCTTCCCTGGGCTGGATTGGCCATATACAGTACCTAGTGATTAAGTATTTTGAGATTGTGAGTACGCGAGGTTTCCACTGAAGTATATCACTTACATCACGTACATTGGCATGTAGATATAGAGATGTCATATTCCTTATAACATTTGGAATTGATCTATTTTACTTGTACTGAGTTTAACTGTTGAACTTGAAAGCATGCCTACATTTCTGTAACATTATTTCTATACTTGATTGTACATGTTGAGCTCGTCACTACTTTCATCCCAAAGTTTAGTCTTGTTATTTTTTGAGTACATGGAGTCGGTTGTACTCATACTACACTCTGCACTTTGTGTGCAGATCCAGGTACTTCCGGGTACGGCAGTTGCTAGATTTTCGAAGTTTCATCTGTTGGAGACTATCGAGGTAGCTGCTTGGCTTCCATAGACCTTAACTTTTTTTCCTTTTTAGTTATTTGTATTGTTCTATATTTCCAGATAAGGTTTTTATCAATTAGACTATGTTATTATTTAGATGCTCATGTACTCAGTGACATCAAGTTTTGGGAGTGTGTTTATACTAGTATGTGTGGGGGTTTTCAATTAAATTTAAATATTATGTTTTCAATCTTAAAAGAAATTGTGTCTTATTGAGGTTGTCGGCTTGCCTAGTATTGAGATAGGCAATATCACAACATGCAAATTTTGGGTCATGACAATTGCATACGANTCATATTCCTCATAACATTTGGAATTGATCTATTTTACTTGTACTGAGTTTAACTGTTGAACTTGAAAGCATGCCTACATTTCTGTAACATTATTTCTATACTTGATTGTACATGTTGAGCTCGTCACTACTTTCATCCCAAAGTTTAGTCTTGTTATTTTTTGAGTACATGGAGTCGGTTGTACTCATACTACACTCTGCACTTTGTGTGCAGATCCAGGTACTTCCGGGTACGGCAGTTGCTAGATTTTCGAAGTTTCATCTGTTGGAGACTATCGAGGTAGCTGCTTGGCTTCCATAGACCTTAACTTTTTTTCCTTTTTAGTTATTTGTATTGTTCTATATTTCCAGATAAGGTTTTTATCAATTAGACTATGTTATTATTTAGATGCTCATGTACTCAGTGACATCAAGTTTTGGGAGTGTGTTTATACTAGTATGTGTGGGGGTTTTCAATTAAATTTAAATATTATGTTTTCAATCTTAAAAGAAATTGTGTCTTATTGAGGTTGTCGGCTTGCCTAGTATTGAGATAGGCAATATCACAACATGCAAATTTTGGGTCATGACAATTGCATACGACAACGGGAAGGAACTGGAAGGGCCAGAATAAATGCACTAATGCGAAGCACTAAGCGTAGCAGGGTGCGACACATTAGTGTAAAAATGCGTCAGAAGTTTGCTTAGTTCAGAGACTGGGTTTCTTTGGTCTGACAAGAGAAGGCACTGTTGCGACGTGGCCTGCGACGCACTAAGGGAAAATTTTGTTAGACATTCAGAGTTTAGAGAGTTTGCGACTGAGTGAAAAAGCACTGATGCGATGCAGACTGCGACGCGATGTGTGACGCATGAAGAGTAATAGGTTTGCAGGTTTTCCCACTTCGACTCAAAAAGGGTAGTTTCATCCGGGTTCGTTTTTACTTGGAATAAATACATTGGAAACACGTTTTTTGAGGGACTTTGGACCTACGAAAGATTGGAGAACCAACCAAGGCAAGAAGACTCAAGCATTCATCAATATTACAACCTGCAATCGGTGGAATAGGGGAGTTTGTATCGAAATTATTAGAATTGATGTTTTCTTTGTTCTTAAACTTATTTGAGATATATTACTCTATTGTTATGGAGTAATTTCCATTAGGGTTTTAACATATACAATGTTTCAATAACTTTATTAGGGATTCAATTCTTGATAATTGTTAGAATTAATTGATGGAGCTTTAATTTGCATTGTGAATTATTTATTATTTTGCTTAATCGAAAGAGGAGTTTGATATTGAAATTCTCCGCATCGTACGATCTAGTTTAAATTAGTGATTCAAATAGGTAATCGAAAATGCCTCTTGAATTGTTAATCGAACTAGAGAATTGTAACGATCCGACCTGTAGTTTTGCGAGTTATAGTCTCGTTCCCCTATTTACTGCTCATTTTGTATTTTATAGCTATTGTGTGACTTGACGGGGTAGTCGGTTCGGGCCCGGTGAGATTTCAGAATGAAATGAGACACTTAGTCTCAAAGTTAAAAGGTTAAGTTGAAATGATTGACCGGATGTATATCTTTTAGTAAACGACTCTGAAATGGAGGTTTGATGATTCTGTTAGCTCCGTTAGGTGATTTTGGACTTAGGAACATGTTCGGATTGTGGTTTAGAGGTCCGTAGTTTGAATTAGTCTTGAAAAGGCGAAAGTTGGAATTTTTGGAAAGTTTGAGCGGAGTGGAGTTTTTGATATCGGGGTCGGATTCCGATTCAGGAAGTTGGAGTGGGTCTATGGTGTCATTTGTGACTTGTGTGCGAAATTTGGGTTCAATTGGACGTGGTTTGTTAGGTTTCGATATCATTTGTAGAAATTGGAAGTTCAAAGTTCATTAGGCTTAAATCTATGTGTGATTCATGTTTTTGATGTTATTCAAGGTGATTTGACGGCTCGACTAAGTTCGTATCGTATTTTAGAACTAGTTGGTATGTTTGGTTGATGTCCCGGGGGCCTTGAGTTAGTTTCGGATGGTTAATAGATCTAAAATGGGACTTAATGCATTCCTAAAGTGGGAGTTCTTCTGGTGTGATCGCAGCTCCGAGGGGTTGGCCGCAGGTGCGATGCCGTAGATGCGGATGGGTTTATATAGAAGCGGAGATGGCCTGTCCTGGGCAGGGCACATGTGCAAGGGGTGAACCACATCTGCGAGCCCGCAGGTACGAGCGAGGCTCCGCAGATGCGGAGTTGAGGGAGAGGCCTGTTTCCGCAGAAGCAGATGGAAGGTCGTATAAGCGGCTCCGCAGGTGCGGAACCTGGAGCGCAGATGAGGATTTGGGGGATTTGAGTGATTTCCACAGAAGTGGAGAATTTACATCAGAAGCAGTTTCGCATGTGCGTATATTTGGTCGTAGGTGCGAAAGGCCTGGGCAGGATGTTTAAAAACAAGGGTTCATAAATTTTGCTTCATTTTAACATTTCAAGCACGGTTTAGGCGATTGTTTGAGAGAGTTTTCGAGGGGATTCTTAAGGTAAGTCCCTTGTGCTCATTTTGGATCAATAGTGCTGCTTCCCCGTTGATTTTCCCAACTAGTTGGTGTGTATGTAAGGTGTAAATTGGGAGTTTGAGGTTAGGGATTTGGAGAGTTTGATTTGGGGATTTAGGTGACGATTTGGTGTCGGAGTTTGATAAATTTGGTAAGATTAGACTAGTGGTTGAGTGGGCTTTAGAGTTTTGTGACTTTTATCGAATTTCGAGACGTGGGCCTAGGAGCGGCTTTTGAGCTGATTTTTGATTTTGATTAATATCTTAGCATTTTCTTATGGAGTTGATTCCTTTAGCCCTTATTGATTTTATCGCATTGTTTATGGCTAGATTCGAGCATTCAGTGGCCATTTCGCGAGGCACGTGTGTGTTGGAGTAGAGATTTGCTCGTATTAAGGTAAGTAACATTTCTAAATTTGGTTTGTGGGTACGAAACCCTGTGTTACGTGTCATGCATTTGGTTTTGCGGTGACGCACGTGCTAGGTGATGAGCGTGTAGGCGTCCACCGTGGGAACTGTGACTTGGTCAAACTCCGTGAAACTGTGTAGTTGTTTAATCTGTTAGTTTTTGTACATTCTCCATGTAGTAGAGAAACTGAACCACAAATCATGTTAGATATCATGTTTAGACTATGTGTTGGCACTGTAGGGACCCATAGAGGTCATGTACATGTTGAATTATTTGCTAAATTATTGTTTTATACTCAGTCATAGTTTTACTTGTTTATTATATCTCAATCTCTATTGTTCCTTGTTGATACATTATATCATTTCTGTTGGGGACGATTTTCATGATTACTGAGAACCCGAGAGACTAGAGAGATTGATGACTGAATGAGGCTGAGGGCCTGATTATGAGTTATTATACTATAGTACGTGAGTTTTCTGTGCGGATCAAGATATTATACTATAGCATGTGATTTTTCCGTGCATCACGTGAGTTATCCGTGCGAAGCCATATATTATACTATAGCACGTGAGTTGTCCGTGCAGCACGTGAGTTGTCCGTGCAGCACATGAGTTATCCGTGCGAATTATAGCACTTGGGCTGAAGGAGCCTTTTCAGAGTCTGCACACACCCCCAGTGAGCGTAGGTACCTACTGAGTGAGAGTGCCGAGTGCTGAGTGAATGGAAAGGCTGAGTGACTGTGGCCTTGAGAAGATGCATTTGATTTCATTATTGTTGCACTTAGCTACCATGTATCACTCTCTTGAAATTTTTGATAGATATTACACTTTGTTTCACTTAAACTTGTCTNGAGAACCCGAGAGACTGGAGAGATTGATGACTGAATGAGGCTGAGGGCCTGATTATGAGTTATTATACTATAGTACGTGAGTTTTCCGTGCGAATCCAGATATTATACTATAGCATGTGATTTTTTCGTGCAACACGTGAGTTATCCGTGCGAATCCAGATATTATACTATAGCACGTGAGTTGTCCGTGCAGCACGTGAGTTGTCCGTGCAACACGTGAGTTATCCGTGCGAATTATAGCACTTGGGCTAAAGGAGCCTTTTCAGAGTCTGCACACACCCCCAGTGAGCGTAGGTACCTACTGAGTGAGAGTGTCGAGTGCCGAGTGCTGAGTGAATGGAAAGGCTGAGTGACTGTGACCTTGAGGAGATGCATGTGATTTCATTATTGTTGCACTTAGGTACCATTTATCACTGTCTTGAAATTTCTGAAAGATATTACACTCTGTTTCACTTAAAATTGTCATGGAATAACTGTTTTACCTAATTTATTGAACTTGAGAGCATGCCTACTTTCTTATGTTGAAATCACTGTAATTGAACTATAACTGTGAAGCTCGTCACTACTTTCAGTTCTTTATTTAGTCTTGTTACTTACTGAGTTGGTTGTACTCACGCTACACCCTGCACTTTGTGTGCAAACTCAGGTGTATCCGATCATGGCAGTTGTTGAGTTGTGGAGTTCAATTTCTCGGAGACTACCAAGGTAGCTGCTTGGCATTTCGTAGACCTTGTTTCTCCTTCCCTATCTTTCCACTTATTATATTTAGTTTCAGTTCATCATAGACAGTATCTTCCGAACTTGTGATGCATAGATGCTCAAGTACTTAGTGACACCCCGATGGTTGGGAATTTCCACGTTGTATTTTGGGTTTCTATCCCATTTATGAAATCTTTTATTGTTTAAACTACTTAAATCCATTTTCTGTTAAACGTGTTGGAGTTATTTTATAAATGTCGGCTTGCCTAGTACCGAGATAGGAACCATCTCAACAGGTTAGGATTCTGGGTCGTGACAGGTTGGTATTAGAGCCTAGGTTACATAGGTCTCACGAGTCATGAGCAGGTTAGTAGAGACTTGCGTATCGGTACAGAGACGTCTATACTTCTCTTTGAGAGGCTGCCGAACCCTTAGGAAATTTAACATTCTTTTATTCTTGTCGTGCGGATTTGTTTATTCCGGTAACTAAACTTTTGTATTTTATTCTCTCACAGATGTTGAGCACACGTGCTACCAGAGAGGATGGACAGTCACCAATACCACCAGCTAAGGCCACGAGAAGCCGAGGTTGTGGTAGGGGTAGAGGTGCAGCTGGTACAACAGCTAGGGTAGCACCTACAGATCCACCGGTCGCTCCAGCTCAGGTGCAGGTTCCAGATGTAGTTGAGCCAGTGGGGCTAACTGAGGCACCAGGTGTTCCTATTGTGATTCCAGGCCTTCATGAGGCTTTGGCCCAGATATTGATGGTTTGCACTAGCCTTGCTCAGGTGGTATCGGCTTAGGCCACGCCAACCACTTCTCAGGCCGGGGAAAGTACTCATACTCCTGCTGCCCGTACTCCAGAGCAGGCGATGCAGGGATTTCAGACACCGAAGGTACTACCAGCCCAGCCGGTTGCAACTGCTCAGGCCCCGGGACACAGTTATGGTTGATGATGAGCAGAAGAGACTTGAGAGATTTGGGAGGCTTCGGCCTCCAACATTTAGCGGTATTAATTCGGAGGATGCCCAAGGCTTCTTGGACAAGTGCTAGCGGATGCTTCGTACAACAGGTATTCTGGAGACCAGTGGGGTATCATTCACTACTTTTCACTTTTCTAGGGATGCCGTCATATGGTGGGAGGCTTATGAGAAGCACATACTGGTCTGCAGCACCACTTACATGGTAGGATCTCTTCATTGAGAAGTTCGTGTTGCAGTCTCGCAGCGAGGAGCTGTGTAGACAGTTTGAGCAGCTTCGGCAAGATGGCATATCTGTGACCTAGTACGAGATGAGGTTTTTTGAGTTAGCTCGCCATGTAGTTTGGTTGGTTCCCACTGAGAGGGAGAGGAACATGAGGTTCATTGATGGCCTCACGTATCAGTTGTGGTTGCTTATGACTAGGGAGAGGGTATCTGGTGCTACATTTGACGAGGTGGTTTACATTGCTCGGCAGATAGGGATGGTTCGTAGCCAGGAGGGTGGTGAGAGAGAGGCTAAAAGGCCTCGAGGTTTGGGCAGTTTCGATGGTATACCTTCTAGGGGAGGTCCTACCACAGCAGGCGCCATCCTTATAGGCCCGTTTAGATGACTCGTCCAACTCATCGTGGCGCATCAGCTAGCCATGGTCCTTACAGTGCTCACTCAGACCTGTCTTCTTTCAGTGTACTACCAGCACAGAGTTCTCACCATGCCTCGTCTACTTAAGTTTCTATAGGTAGTTCCTCAGGTTATCACGAGCAACGGTTTCGTCATAGGAGGGGTAGTTTTGAGTGTGGAGACTTTGGTGATATCAAGAGTACTGCCCTAGGTTGTTGAGTGAGGCTTCACAGCAGAGTTCTCGGCCGATGGCACCAGATCCAGCACCAGCAGTTACACCACCCACTCAGCCAGCTAGGGATGGGGCTCATTCTACTAGGGGTCGCCCTAGAGGGGGAGGCTGATCAGGAGGCGGGCAGGACCGATTCTATTCTATACCTACCATACCAGATGTTGTTGCCTCTAATGCAGTGATCACATGTATTATGTCAGTATGCCACAGAGATGTCTCTATATTATTTGACCTCAGTTCCACTTATTCGTATATATCATCGTATTTTCCTCATTATCTAGATATGCCCCATGAGTCCTTAGTTTCATATGTTCGTCTATCTATCCAGTGGGCGATACTATTATTATAGACCGTGTATATCGGTAGTGTGCAGTGACTATTGAGGTATTGGAGACTAGAGCTGATCTCTTATTGCTTAGTATGGTGGACTTCGATGTGATCTTAGATATGGATTGGATGTCTCCATGTCATGCTGTTTGGGATTGTCACGCTACGACCGTAACGTTGGTAATGCCGGGGTTGCCAAGGATCGAGTGGAGAGGTTCTCTAGACTATGTTCCCAGTAGAGTGATTTCATATTTGAAGGCCCAGTGGAAGGTTGGGAGGGGTTGTTTATCTTATTTGGCCTTTTTGAGGAATGTTGATACTGATACTCCTGCTATTAGTTTTGTTCCGGTGGTGCAGGATTTTCTGGATGTGTTTCCTGCAGACCTGCTGGGCATGCCGCCCGACAGGGATATTAATTTTGGTATTGAATTTGTGCCAGAAAATCAGCCCATTTATATTCCATTGTATCGTATGGCACCATCTGAGTTGAAAGAATTGAAGGAGCAGCTTCAGGAACTCCTTGATAAGGGGTTTATCAGGCCTAGTGTATCACCTCGGGGTGCACCAATTGTTTTTGTGAAGAAAAAGGATGGTAACATGCGGATGTGCATTGATTATAGGCTATTGAACAAAGTTACAATCAAGAACAAGTATCCTTTTCCGCGCATTGATGATCTACTCGACCAGCTTCAGGGAGCGAGGGTGTTCTCTAAGATTGACTTGAGGTCTGGGTATCACTAGTTGAAGATTCGGGACTCGGATATTCTAAAGACAACATTCAGGACCTGTTATGGTCATTATGAGTTCCTTGTGATGTATTTTGGGCTGACTAATGCCCCAACAATATTCATGCACCTCATGAACAGTGTATTTCAGCCTCATCTTAACTCGTTAGTCATAGTGCTCATTGATGATATCCTGGTGTACTCTCGTAGCCTTGAGGAGCATGCCCAGCATTTGAGAATTATGTTTCAGCGGTTGAGGGAGAATAAGCTTTAGCTAATTTCTCCAAACATGAGTTTTGGCTTAGCTCAGTGGCATTCTTGAGGCACGTGGTGTCCAGTGAGGGGATTCAGGTGGATCCGAGGGAAATAGAGGCGGTTCAGAGTTGGCCCATACTGTCCTCGGCTACAGAGATTCAGAGCTTTTTTGGCTTCGCCGGTTATTATCGTTGCTTCGTTGGCCGGTCGTTTTGAGAGTTGTAGCCTCGTTCTCCCGTTTACTGCTCATTTTGTACTTTATGCTGTTGTGTTACTTGTGGGGGTAGTCAGCTCGAGTCCTGTGAGATTTCAGAATGAAATGAGACCACTTAGTTTTAAGGTTGAAAGCTTAAGTTAAAATGATTGACCGGATATTAATCTTTGAGTAAATGACTCCGGAATGGAGTTTTGATGGTTCTGTTAGCTCCGTTAGGTGATTTTGGACTTAGCAGCATGTCCAAATTGTGATTTGGATGTCTGTAGTGGAATTAGGCTTGAAATGACGAATGTTGGAATTTTTGGAAAGTTTGACCGGGGGAGGACTTTTTGATATCGAGGTTGGATTCCGATTTTGGAAGTTGGAGTAGGTCTGTGGTGTCATTTGTGACTTGTGTGCAAAATTTGGGGTTAATCGGATATGGTTTGATAAGTTTCAGCATCATTTGTAGAAATTGAAAGTTCAAAGTTCATTAGGCTTGAATCTATGTGCGATTCATATTTTTGATGTTATTCAAGGTGATTTGAGGGTTCGATTAAGTTTGTATCGTGTTTTAGGACTCATTGGTATGTTTTCTTGAGGTCACGGGGGCCTCGAGTTGGTTTCAGACGGTTAAGGGATCGAAAATGGGACTTAGTGCTTTGTTGGAGCTGGAGCTCTTCTGGTGTGATCGCACCTGCGAGGGGTTAGCCGCAGGTGCGATGCCGCAGATACGGCTGGGTTTACGCAGAAAGGGAGCTTGCTGGCCTGGGCAGGGCTCAAATTTGAGGAGTTAACCACATCTGCGAGCCCATAGGTGCGAGCGAGGCTCCGCATATGCAGAGTTGAGGGAGAGGCATGTTTCCGCAGAAACTAATGGAAGGCCGCAGAAGCGGCTCCGTAGGTGCGGAACTTGAGCACAGATGCGGGCCTGGGGGATTTGAGTTATTTCCATAGGAGCGGAGGATTTACCGCAGAAGCGAGTCCGCAGGTGCGGATATTTGGTCACAGGTGCGAAAGGCCCAGGCAGAATTTTTAAAAATAAGGGTTCGCAATTTTGGCTTCATTTTAACATTTCAAGCACGGTTTAGGTGATGTTTTGAGAGGTTTTAACATTTCACTTGTGCTCGTTTCTTATCAATAATATTGTTTCCCCATTGATTTTTCCACCTAGTTGATATATATTTAAGTTGTAAATTGGGAGTTTGAGGTTAGGGATTTTGAGAGTTTGATTTGGGGATTTAGGTGACGATTTGGGGTCGGATGTTGATAAATTTAGTATGGTTAGACTCGTGGTTGAGTGGGCTTTCGAGTTTTGTGACTTTTATTGAATTTTGAGACGTGGGCCCGGGGGGCGGCTTTTGAGCCGATTTTTTATTTTGATTAATAGCTTAGCATTTTCTTATGGAGTTGATTCCTTTAGCCCGTATTGATTTTATCGCATTGTTTATGGCTAGATTCGAGTCATTCAGAGGTCATTTCGCGAGGCAAGTGTGTGTTGGAGTAGAGATTTGCTCGTATTGAGGTAAGTAACAGTTCTAAATTTGGTTCTGAGGGTACGAAACCCCGTATTACGTGTCATGCATTTGATTTTGAGGTGACGCACATGCTAGGTGACGGGCATGTGGGCGTGCACCATGGGAATTGTGACTTGGTCAAATTTCGTAGAACCGTGTAGTTGTTTAATCTATTGTTATCTGTGCATTCTCCATGTAGTAGAGAAATTGAACCACAAATCATGTTAGAAATCATGTTTAGACTATGTGTTGGTACTGTAGGGACCCACAGAGGTCGTGTACATGTTAAATCATGTTTAGACTGTTTTGTATTCAGTCACAATTTTCATTATTTATTATATCTCAATCTCTATTGTTCCTTGTTGATACATTATATCATTTCTATTGGGGCTGATTTTCATGATTACTGAGAGCCCGAGAGACTGGAGCGATTGATGATTGAGTGAGGCCGAGGGCCTGATTGTGAATTATTATACTATAGCATGTGGGTTATCCGTGCAGATCCAGATATTATACTATAGCATGTGAGTTGTCCGTGTGGATTATAACGCTTGGGCTGAAGGAGCCTCTCCGGAGTCTGCACACACCCCAGTGAGCGCAGGTACCTACTGAGTGCGAGTGTCGAGTGCTGAGTGAATGGGAAGGCTGAGTGATTGTGGCCCTTAGAGGATGCATTTGATTTCATTATTGTTGCACTTAGGTGTCATGTATCATTGCCTTGAAATTTCTGAAAGATATTACAGTCTGTTTCACTTAAATTTGTCATGGAATAATTGTTTCACCTAATTTATCGAACTTGAGAGCATGCCTACTTTTTTATGTTGAAATCACTGTAATTGAACTATAACTGTGAAGTTCGTCACTACTTTAAGTTTTTTATTTAGTCTTGTTACTTACTGAGTTGGTTGTACTCACGCTACACCCTACACCTTGTGTGCAGACCCATGTGCATCCGGTCACAGCGGTTGCTGATTTGTGGAGTTCGGATTCTCAGAGACTATCGATGTAGCTTCTTGGCATTTCGCAGACCTTGTTTCTCCTTTCCCATCTTTTCACTTTTTGTATTTAGTTTCAGTTCATCATAGGCAGTATTTTCTGAACTTGTGATGTATAGATGCTCATGTACTCAGTGACACCCCGATGGTTGGGAATTTTTGCGTTGTATTTTGGGTTTCTATCCCGTTTATGAAATCTTTTATTGTTTAAACTTCTTAAATCCATTTTCTGTTAAAAGTGTTGGAGTTATTTCGTAAATGGAGGCTTGACTAGTACCGTGATAGGCGCCATCAAGACATGTTAGGATTCTGGGTCGTGACAAGAGTAGGGAAATATTCTTGAGAAGTTACCCTTTAGATCATAACCATCATTTGATTGTTACAATTATTTATCGTGCTTCAATTGGATTAATTACTAGATTAACGTTTAATCGAAAGAGGAACATTAACTTCAAGTGCAATCTTGTTATCGGTTGAATTCGTGGGAATCAACCGTATTATAGAGTGAATTAACTCAAGAATTGGATCCTGAGTCAGTTATCTTTCACCTATCTAGTCATATACCCTTACCCCTCACATTGATATTTCTTTGTTGCTCATCTGCTATCTTTTGTGATCAATTGTTATTTGCTTAATTTTTAGTAGTTCACTGTAGTAACAATTATCAAGTTAAGTATTAATTTTCTTACATAGTAATCAACTGGAGATTATTCGAACATTGTTTATCCAATCCCTTTAGAGATGATAATAAATCTATACCATCTTTGACTAGCAAGCAATAATTTTGTGTTATGTTTTGCGCTCGTCATTGACCGTAGTCAACTCAAATGAGTTTTAAGGCACGATTTCACATTTTCATCAATTTTCTCATAAATACTTCTCCAGAAAGAGGACACATATTGTGCGCGCAAATCGAAGAAGGCTAAACGGAGCTATTCGAGGCCTCGAAACACAAAAATAAAGGATAAAACTATAAATGACCTATCGGGTCATTACAAATGGTATTTTTGACACTTTTTCGCAAGTTTAAAGAGTGGCTTCGGAAAAGGTGATACAATGCAAATATCCGTAAAAATCATAGGAATTAGCATTAATAAGCATATGCCGCGAAATGAAACGAATTGGGTCGCAGATGCAATCGACCAAAAGAAGGAAAAAAATACGGTGAGTCAGTGACAAATCCCGAAAAAGGATTATGATTATGAAAAAATGGCATGGTACGACAATGCATTAAGAGAATTGATAATTTTTTAATCTTATATTAAGTTTGACAAAAGTCGCCCCAAAGAGTTGACATTATATAGTCAAATCTTAAACCCAAGTTTCTTATTTCTTCTCATATCTCTCCATATTTCTTCTTCAATCCTTTCTTCTTTTCCCTCCTAGTATTTCAATCATTTTCTTCAATCTGGCAAATTTTCTTCTTTTGTTTTCACTGTAGACTTTGAGATAAGTCCTTAATCTATTAAGTTTAAGCAACTCTTGTCGTAGTCTGAATGTTTGGTTTGCAAGAAAGTGATGACCTGATATATTCACTGTAGGCTCTGAGATGACAGTACCAAATATAGAAGCAAGAAGCAAGAAACCAACAATGGAGAAAATTATATTACCATGTATACATGTGCGTATATGATATACATAAAGAAGGAAAATAAAGTCGTGATATACATTTTTGGATATATATTATTTTGATGTGTTATACGCTGTGATCAGGGGCGGATCTATAGCCCAGTACATGGGGCACGTGAACTTCTATTAGCCAAATAATTGGCATTATATAGCCAAATTCGAAAAAGAAAAATTTTCATAACTACAACTTCTATTAGAGTATATTACATCAACTACAATTATTATTTGATTCACGTTTTGTACAATATTTTATACAATTAATAATTATTCAGCTTAAAATATCTCTTCTCTCTCTAAGAAAACTATTTAATAAGAATCCCAAAATTTTAGCAAATTTAATGAGATCCTCATCATTTACTAAATTTAAGCCTAACTGAATTGACTACACCCAATTATTTCTTAAAAAATCTATAAGTCCCTAAAATTTAGCCGAACCAAATTGATTACAACTCAAATATATGAATCATCTCTTAAAAGATTTTCTTTGGCTTTTATTAAAAATAGGTGAGACACTACACCATATGTAAGTACTAATATATCATTTTGCACTATTGCATGTAAATGATGCTATACACATAATGGTATTAGATATATTATAATATATTGTATAAGGTATATATATAAATGTATTAATAAATAATAGAATATAATATGCATACACACACACACACACTTATATATATGAAATAATGGTTAAGTAACATATATAAATAAAACAATATACTTTCTAGCTAAAATATGCAATATACTTAAAAACATTGTATATTATACATAGTATAAATATATTATACACTATATACTATAAATATACTATATATAGTCCTCTTAAATCCAATATTCTTTAAATTGTATATAGATAATAGAGGTATTAAATATATTCTGTAAATACGTATATGTAACGACCCTACTTGTCGTTTTAAACATTTAAGCTCCTTTCAACTATTTGAAGTCTTGAATAGTTTCATATGATGTATTATGAAGTGTGTAAATTTTCAGCTTTGGTTTTCAGGTGTTTCGGGATTAGTTCGAAAGAATGAATTTCATATTGGAAGCCCTTAGTTGAAAGAATTGATCAAGTTTAAATTTTTATAATCGACCTCGGATCAGAGTTTTGATGATTCTGTTAGGTCCGGATGGTGATTTTGGACTCGGGCGTATGCCCAAAATTTAATTTAGATATTTGTAGAATATTTCGACGTCGTTTCTTCAACTATAAGTGGTATCAGATTAAGCAAATGAGTTCCAAAGTCAGTTTTGATTTGAGCATTAGATCCGTATTAAAATTACGGATCCATAGCAAAAAGAATCGTCGAATTCGGATATCGTATGAGACAGTTATGTCTATTTTCGGGTGAAATAGAAAAGACTTCCCATCACTAGAAAAGAAGCTTACGGCAACGGTTTAGTATCCGTCCCATCAGATCGCGTGCCAATGTATCTACTGCAACGGTTTATCAACCGTTGCGACAACTCTATCCATTGCTACGATTCTTAAACCGTTGTCATACAAATATCTATTGCAACGGTTATTTATCCAAATGGAACAATATCATTTTTGCAACGATATTTAAGGCTATGGCAACGGTTATTGGCGTCTATTGCAATGGTTAGTTACAATAGGCTTTTGCAACGATTTTCTTGAGGCTATTGCAAAGGTTTGGTTGTTTATTAGAACAGTTGTTAGAAGCTATTGCTACGTTAATGGAACCTATTGCAATATTATATTAAAGCATAATCCAAATATCCAACTAGTATTATTTTAAAAAATAAAAATAAATACTAGTATTATCAATATATAAAAGCAAAATATATATTATTGTTTAATAATTCAAGAGTTAGTATACATAAGTTTGCAAAAAAATTTAAAAATCAAAGGTTCCTATAATATTTGAAGGTCTAGCAACGATCAACCAGTACTATTATAAGGTCTTCACAGCTTTCTTCTTCCGTTTGTTCATTTGCTTCACCTACAAATTCAGCAAGCACACCAGTATTCAACAAGTATGAATAAGAAAAAGAAAACACTTTCTCAATATCATATTACTTTTTTTTTTAAGAAGGTAACAGATTCCAATATATTGATAAAAGATGTTCAATTACTACTAACACTAGAAAAAATATCTGACATATTGTTCAATTATCCAGCGCACTTATCCATAATGTCACCCACAAGATTATATGATTACCAATATATTATTACAGGTCATAAGTCAAGGACACTGATGTTCGAGTTTAAGACACTAATTCAATGGTTAACAACAAT
>AWOL01S0104120.1:56683-74577 GCA_000715115.1 Nicotiana otophora | reverse complement strand
ACCCCACACCCCCACCCTAAATAAAAATATTATTAGTTGTACTTTCTTTTCATGTTATAGATAGTTTTTTTTTTCATTTCAACTAATGAGTATTTTCTTTTCATGATATAAAAAAATATTTTTTTATTTTAATTAAAAAAGCACTTTCATTTCAACAAAATGACGTAGTAAAAAGTATTTTCTTTCATTTCAACAAAAAAATATTTTATATTCATGATGTACAAAAAGTATTTTCTTTCATTTCAACAAAAAGAGTATTTTCTTTTCATGATGTAGAAAACACATTTTCTTTCATTTCAACAAAAAAGGTATTTTTTTTTTCATGATGTAGAAAAAGTATTTTATTTCATTTCAACAAAATGAATATTTTCTTTTCATGATGTAGAAATTTTTTTATTTATTTTAATAAAATATGTACTTTATTTTCATGTTGTAGAAAGAATACTTTCATTTTCAACCAAAAAAGGGGTATTTTCTTTTTAATTATGATGCATAAATTTTAACAGTGTTTTTATGTAAAAAAAGTAAAGCAGCACATTAGTTCATTTGGGTTTGTGTGAATTTTTAGAAGAATAATTAAATTCTTGAAGAAAATAAAGTCCTAAAAACATTGGGTATTTGGGGGGAGGAGGGGAATGCAAGGAACAATGGGGACATAGGGGAAGGGGAGTGAGGAGAGCAACATAAAAAAAAAATTCGGGGAAACTGTTTCCACTCACCAACCAAACAAAGGAAAATAAGTGATAAAATCATTCATTTTCCATGAAAACGTTTTCTAGGAAATTATTTTCCTTCGTACCAAATACACCTTAGTCCTTCGGATTTCAATAATTTTGAATTTGGTCCTTATGATATCTCACTAAACACATTTAAATTTCAATTAATCTGATTAAGTTACTTTAAGAAAAAAATCTTCACAAATTTAATGAATTATTTAACCAGTACATAATTTAATTATCCATATTTTATATTAAGCTAGTCTTGTTATATGGAAATAATATTGTTCTAAAATAGTCTACACCTAACACATTTCCTATTAATTGAAGGTCAAGTGTGCTTAGTTATACATCACAAGGACCAAAATTAAAATATATCAATAATTCAATCGTTGGTCTTAATATACGCGTGTTACATGTAGTTCTTAATTCAGCTACATATATATACAAAAACAAAAATCATTGTAAAATAACTGACGTAAACAAATGTATCAGTCTTTTAAATATTGAAAATTTCTGTTATTATAATAACATAATACTTAAATCCAAAATGATTGAATTTTATCTAAATCTACAAAGATAATCAATTTAGTTAAGTTTGTTAGATGAGAAGAATTGCAAGAAAGATCTCTTGAAAACTTGATTGAAGGAAACAACCTCCATTTTTCTTCGGAAATCTTACATAAATGTCCCAAATAAGTTTTAATTTATCAACATCTAATCATTAATTATAAACTTACTAAAACTAGGCAAGAACATCTAAAAATTGAAAACCCAAATAAATAAGGTTCTTTCTTTACAAGATTCACACTCAAAGATCTCCTTCCATATTTTTAAGTGTGATCAGTAACATTAGATACAAGACGAAAAGAAAATTTCATGGATGAGGTAGCAAACAAGGTGATAAAATGTTATTATCCTGTATTGCTATAATAAACAATTAAACTTTCTGAAAAAACAAAACAGAAAGTTAGTAGTAGTTGTTTAACGAAATAGATTCTGAAAAAAAAAAACAGTATAGGAATAAATCGAGCCCACTAAATACATAGTGTGTTCTTAAAAAAATTATTCCCCTCAAGTACCCGAGGTGCTGGAATATATCCTCCCACGATAGAACGATTTAACTCACCAGTGTATTGGTACCAAAACTCTGATGAACTGCGAACCACTCTATGGTCGTAAAACACACTGGAAAATATTGTGCAGAAGAAGAAGCAGAAAAAGCTCAGAAAATTTCGTAAGGAAAGATTCTGGGATTCAAACTCTAATTATAGAGTTGCTGGCATTGTTTCTGAAAAGGTTTGCAACCTTTCAGAAACAGCCATGGCTGTTGGAAAAGGTGTGTTTGAAATATTGCAGAAAATTTAAAATAATTCGGGAAAGAAAACGGGCGTGACCGAACCGGGTCGCGGGTCATGGGTTATTCCGGATTGAATTTTTTGTTAATTACTTAATTAATTAATTAAATAATTGAAAGAAATTTTGTCCGAAAAGATTAATCAATCAATCGATCTTTGACCAAATCCGAATCCGAATCCGAATCCGAAGCCGAAGCCGAGCCGAGCGAGCGAGCGAGCGACGGCGGCGCGAGGCTTGCCTTTTTTCTTAACTCTTTAAGAGCTAGAAGNATATATATATGCTCCGGTTAAGGAGGTAATTTCTAATAGAGAGTTTGAGTTCCTATTAAAGATGGGGATTTGTACCACGTGATTTATACTTATTTACCTCATTTATTTACTATTTACAGTACCCGATGTTATTAGGCCATTAGTGTAACGATTCAACCGGTTGTTTTAACTGTCAGAACCCTGTTCCCCTAAATAAAACTTCTTGTATATGTTTTTAATGATTTATAACTTATGGGGATAGTTGGTTCGGGATTTGGAAGTATTTGGGTTGAAATCGGAACACTTGGTTTCTTAAGTTGGCTTCAAAAGGCCAATTTTGACGTTGGTAAACATTTTGAGAAAATGGACTTGGATCAGTGTTTTGACAGTTTCGGTAGGTCCGTATCGTGATTTGGTACTTGGGCGTATGCCTGGAATCAAATTCCGAGGTCCCTAACCCAAGATATGGAATTTTGATGAAACAATTAAAAAGTTTAAGTTCAAATAGTGACCGGATGTTGAATTATGTGAAAACGACCACGGAATAGAATTTTGATGATTCCAACAGCTTTGTATGGTGATTTTGGACTTAGGAGCGTGATCAAAATTTTATTTGGAAGTTCGTAGTAAATTTAGGCTTGAAATGGTAAAACAAGAATTTAAGTTTGGAAGTTTGACCGGGGAGATGACTTTTTGATACCAGAGTCAGAATACAGTTCCGAAAATTTTCATAACTCCGTTATGTCATTTATAACTTGTGTTCAGGATTTGAGGTCAATCGGAGTTGATTTGATAGGTTTCGACATCGAATGTATAAGTTGGAAATTTTAAGTTTCATTAAGCTTGAATTGGAGCATAATTCGCGGTTTTAGCGTCGTTTTATGTTATTTGAGGTTTCGAATAAGTTCGTATGATGATGTAGGACTTGTTGGTATATTTGGTTGAGGTCCCGAGGGCCTCGGGTGGATTATGGGTATTTAATAGATCGAATTTGGAATTTGAAGAAGAGTTGAGGCAGCTGATATCTGGTGTGATCGCGGATGCGAAAACTCCATCGTGGGTGCGAAAAATCCATCGTGGGTGTGAAGCCGCTGGTGCGAAAAATCCATCGCATGTGCAAAAAATCCATCGCGGGTGCGAAGCCGCAGGTGCAAAATTTTTTTGTCGCGGGCACGATGATCGCTGGGCAGTGAGTGTTTAAAGCAGGGATTTGAGCATTTTTGCTCATTTCTTCATTCTTGGACGATCTTGGGAGCTTCTTGAGAGGAGCATTCACTTAGAAACTTGGAGGTAAGTTAATTCACACCTATTGCAAGTTAAATACATGGTTTATATATAGATTTAGACATAAAAATTTGTAGAATTGGATTTAGACTTGGAGTTAATTTTTGAGTTTTCACCACGGAAATAGTTATGAAATTGGATGAAAATTATATATTTGAGTTCTTGAGATTATGGGTAACAATTCCCTCCGAAAAGTTCCGAATTCCGAGCGCGTGAATTTTAGAAATTTTATCATTTTGGATAGGTTAATTTATTTAATAGATAAATTTTGAATTATTTAGCATATATTAATTATTTTGTATAATATTTGGATAGTTTCGGATTTTTTGGCGTCGAATCGAGAATTCAACACGACGTGGTAATTGAAAAGTAGACTTTGAGATGAGGTAAGTCTCTTGTCTAATCTTATGAGGGGGAAATTACCCTATAGGGATTAAATTAAATAATTATTGCTAATTGCGGGGGCTACGTACGCACGAGATGACGAGAGTCCGTGCGTAGCTACTATTAATGCTAAAATCCAGGTAGTTTAGGACTCAAAGCATTAATTACTTGTGTAAATTATATTCTTTATTAATTAAATTGTTTTATGTGTATATTGTGAATTGTTATGAAAGGTAGTAAAAGATAAAATTTTCATATGCTTAATTTTTGTTTAGATTAAATAAATTGTTAAAACAAATTATTCATCCTCTCGAATTTATCTAATAATAAACATACTCTCATTCTCGGAGGTACATAAGAAAAATGTCCTCCATTCTTGTGGAGCGGGCCGAACGCCTCGGCAGGATAGATGCATCTATGGATCGTGCCGCACGTCCCTAGTTAGTGTACACGATACTCTGGATCGGACCGAACGACCTCGGCAGAAATCGTGCTTAATAATAATAATTACACGATACCTTAATAGTTTATTTCAGCTTGCGAAGCTAATTGATAAATTGGAGAATCCTTGAAATTTAATGAATTATTATTCCTGCTTGTTAAGGAATTAATTATTATTCTTGTAAATGAGATTAATTGATAAATTGGAAATTATTTGAATTGAAGGAATTTAATTAATATATTGAGAATTGTTGCATTTGAAGGAATTTGATTATTTCTACTGGTTAAATAAGTTATTGTAAATTATGTGAATCATGTTGATTTAGATATTCTAGTTTTATTTCAATTATTATTATTGACCCATAGTGAGTGTCAAAGTCGGTTATCTCGTCTCTACCACTTCGAGATTAGGCTTGATACTTATGAGGTACACGTTATTTTCGTACTCATACTACACTTGTTAAGCATTTTATTATGCAGGTACATATATGTATAGCGGCCTTGTGGGCGCAGAGGTGTGGTTAATAATTGTGGGGACATAGGTGAGTTGTATTCTATATTACGATCCACAGCTTACAGAGTCTCCTTCAGAGTTATTATATTTTCCTGTCTAATTTTTATTCTGGACAGATGCTGTATTTTATTTTTAATTCCCTAGTAAATGTTCATGCAGACAAGGTGGTTTGCTCTGATGGTAAGTACCCTCCACTTCCAACCAAGATGTTGTGAGTTCGAGTCACCCCAAGAGCAAGGTGGGGAGTTCTTGGAGGGAAGGATGTCGAGGGTCATTTGGAAACAGCCTCTCTACCCCAAGGTAGGGGTAAGGTCTGCGTACACACTACCTTACCCAGACCCCACTAGTGGGATTATATTGGGTTGTTGTTGTTGTTGTTGTAGTAAGTGTTCATGCACTTGTGACACCGGATTTTGGGAATGGTTGTGAATTGTTTAGAAATTTAGTTGCTAAAAATATTTATCATTTACTCTATGAGATTTATCTTTACAATTTCATTGAAGAAATGTTTTATTTTAAAAATACTAAAATGGGTAATTAAGTTAATTGTTTATGGTTGGCTTGCCTAATAGTGGCGTCCGGCGCCATCACGACCTTTTTAGATTTTGGGTCGTGACAACATGGTATCAGAGCACTAGGTTCACTTAGGTCTCACGATTCATAAGCAAGTCCACTAGAGTCGTGCGGATCAGTATGGAGATGTCTGTGCTTATCTTCGAGAGGCTACAGGGCTTATAGGAATACTTCCTTTTTTGATTCCTCATCGTGCGATTTGATTCCTTTTAGGCTTATACCTACATTTCCTTCCTATTCAATCTTATATGATATGAATCACTTGTTATAAATTGGGGATCGAGGAAATTTTTAATGGTACTACAAATGTGGTGCGGGATACTTCTCCTTGTGTAATTAATTGGGCTATTGCCGTTGCCTTACGGAAGGTCACGCTATCGTTTCAGTTCAGTATCAATACTACCTATGGTTTTGAGATTTGGCATTCATTGTTATGATGATTCATGCATTGTTATCGCATAGTGTTTATGTAATGGTAGAATGCCCGTCTATGTGTTAGGGTAGTAAACGACTTGAAAGAAGGTTTTTCTCAGTACATGATTCAGAGGTTCCATGTTTTAATTCTAGCGGAGAAAAGGCAATCGGACTATGAATGTTCAGGCTTGGGGTTGATGGAGTAACGAAGCTTGATATTTTCGAGTGTGGTAGAATTCTCAATTTTAATGTGGTGTCATCGCCTTGTAAAATGCGTTAAGGTTCACCGGTGTTATGGTTTTCTTCAACTCGCCTTCACGACGGGGTGTTAGGAATTTGTATAGGGGAATCAGTCATTAGAGATCGCGGTGTGCAGTGATGTCTAGAGAAGGATCATCATCAGAAAGGTTTAAAGNCCTTGTAAAATGCGTTAAGGTTCGCCGGTGTTATGGTTTTCTTCAACTCGCCTTCACGACGGGGTGTTAGGAATTTGTATAGGGGAATCAGTCATTAGAGATCGCGGTGTGCAGTGATGTCTAGAGAAGGATCATCATCAGAAAGGTTTAAAGCTGGCAACGAGCTATTGTTTCAAGTGCTACAGAACGGATTTTGAGTTAAGGCAACAACTGGGCAGCGAAGGATGAGGAAGGACATGTGGAAGGTGCCTTGCGGTGGTTAGGTTCCGAAAAGGCCAAGTGTAAGAAAACAGAAGAAGAGTAGTTGCTTAAAGGAGATGGTTGACCAAAGTGGGAGAGTGGCAAGGTAGCACATGGGTTACGTGGTAGGATGATTACACGTCTTGAGGAACGTTTAGAGTGATTTGGGATGTAAAATGGATAGTGACTAGGTCTACGGACTTAAGTTGTAATATTAGCAGCTATATTGAGGAAGATTGGATACAACAGGAGGGAGTTGCTTGATATGAAGAAGGATACAACATGACTTTAGATTGGAATGTATTTTCGCACCTTTATTTGACGTTCATAAGGAGTGAACGAACTAGTTCAACTAGTGAATGAGCTCGGACTCAGGATGATATACTGATTTCGTAGTAATTGCACCTAGTGCAGCGACGTTGGAATATGTCGGCATGTAATTTACACAAGTGGGTTATCTCCTGTGAGCAGGTTAATGGTCGCGTGGTGTTGACAAAGCTTCTGCAAAGAATTTTACTGGCTACCCGGTAAGAGATTTAATATGTAAATGTGGCTAGTTGTGTGTGCAGGATCATGTCGATGATGAAGAAAGAATATCAGTGGATTCCAGAATTTTGTAATTTGTAGCTTCAAGCTAAGTTGAAGAGCCCCAGTGTCTATGATTGGATTGCGTAGTGTCAACTTGTGCGGTTTTTGGTTATCGGTGTATTGGTGGGTCATTACGACTAAGGAAAGAAAACATCGGCGGTAATTTGAGCAAAGGATTTGGGGAATGTATGCCATATTTGGCCTTATCAATTCATATTCAGGTTTATGGGAAGACTTAGAGTTTATGCTTCGTGTAGATATAATGCACAAGGAAAGTGAGACAATCGGGTGTTTCCTTGAGAAAGTATCCATGTGCTAGTAGGGCCTTGGAGTTGATCATGTATGCGAACAAGTCAGAGCAAGTCACTCTCAATAACGGTCTTAGTGGGTTCAAAAATTTAAAGTGTGGTGCCTCAGGATCTCGAGTTCGTAGTGTGGTTGAGTATCGAGCTTTTGCAGTAGATTATGAAACGGGGCTGGGAGTAATCTGCGTTATCTTCAGGTTGTGGTATAGTATTTGAGAAACTGAAGAAAATAACTTCGGATTCATAAAAGAAGTATCAGAATGGGTGTATCATTTGAAGATGTAAAAGTGCGCACAAGGAGGGGTATGAGATGATTTGTGGGTTTTGAAACAGCATGGTCTCGTGAAATAAGGTCACTTAGGATGAGTGTGTTCGTGAAATAATGAATTGAGCTATTATTATTATTTCTAAGGCAAGTGGAGAATAAATTGAGAAAAGATGGGTCGGCTAACAATGGTTGAATTGGCATGATGGTGGCAATGATCAGTTCCTTCAGCGCGTTGCGTAATGCATGTGATTTGTGGCTGTACGTGCGAGGCTCGATGGCCGCCGTTATTGATTTTATTTGGAGAAATTCAAGTATTATGGCATGTTATGTGTAGAGGGATACCGGAAGAGTTATGATGGTTTTGACCACTACTTGAGGCCGGTATTTTCTACGGATATAGGAATTCAGTCACGTGTTGCAATGGTTCTCTTGAAATGAGTTAAGAATAAGGTTTATATATGATGAAGTGTTTACCCTATTAGTGGTTCGGGAGTTATGGTGGAATTCTTGTACTACAGCGCATTGGCGTGGTTAAGTGCACTAAGTAGCATGGGATTCGAAAGTTGAGGATTTAAGATTTCGATTCGGTATTGACAAGGATGTCATGAGCTCGGATGAGCAGGAAAGGAATTTAGATGCTTAAAGTAAGATGGTATTGTTTTTGGTATCATCTAAGGTCGATGTCAGGTGTAAGAGACCTTGCGTATTGATTTGTGGATTCTTGATATGCTTTACAACATTAGTGTAACCAGTAGCATGGATGTGCAGACTTGTTACCTGGTGCAGAAGGTCGTGGGAGCGTGTCTCACGGAAAGATTGTGTAAGAGTGACATGTAGTCACTTGATTGAGTGAAGATTGAAACAAAGTATGAAAATTGTGGTAATATCGTTGATTCGAGAATTTATGCCTGGAGGGCGCTCGGTTCATTTGGTTGTGGACTATGGAAGTTTGTTCTGATTATGATGGCTATTCTTGTGTGTTATGGTAAAAAGGGTTATTATGGATCCTTGAAAGGTTATTATCCTAGTACGGTGCGATCAGAATCGGCTTGAGGTATGTGGATGGATTTAAATATGAATACGAACTCTATATCATGTCGGATGTGTTTATTTCAGCATACAAGCTCCATATGGAGGAGTATTCGGACGTTGGATGTCGTTTCGTCGTCGGTTATTTCATGTAATACTATATTGTGCCGTGTGAGTTATGAAATGGCTTGATAACATTCTTATGTGTTGAGGTTCTGTGTAGCGATGGTGTTGTGTGAGCAGGATGGCTCTCGAGATTAAAATCATATATCGCACCTTAGTTGTGCTTGAGTTTTGTAGCATATGGCATTGTCGGTAGTTCCAGGGATGATATTGTGCACTGAGCGTGTTTGTGTCCGATATTCGGATATTTTGTAGTAATGAGCATTCTAGCTCGGTAAGTATTTTCTTATAGATTCATTTTGTGCGGACCGGGTGGCACGCTGCCACGGGCATCATGTGTGGATCGGGTTGTACGCCGCAACGGTATCAAGTGTGGATTGGGTTGGACTCCGAAACAGTGTGATGTCGAGTACAGTCACCTATATTCTATTTTGTGTGTTTTGTGTCCCGTTTTCTGAGGAAAGTTCATGACACCTTTTCAGTTGTCTAATTAGTCACGTGAGTTGAGTAATCCTTTCCATAGTCTGTTTTCCTTATGTATCGCAATCGAGTCTGTAGCTTATTAGCTCATTGTGGCGTCATATGAGACTTTTTGTCATGTCTTAGGTGGCTTATTGCCTGAACAACTTATACTAAGTGGGACGAGGTTATTGAATCCGGGATCAGTACGATCAGATTATATAAAGTATAATAAAGAGCAAATACCATTATTTGGTCCATAATGAGGCAATGGTTCTTGTCAGAAGGAGAAACTCAATAATTTGTTGTCTCGGTAGTTGGTTATGAATTTCTACACATTTCTTCCATCGTGGAAGCAGTTCAAGAGTTGGAACAGGTATTATATATATCATGAGGTGTGTTATGAACAACAGATTCGTGGAATTTCGGCTATTATTATCGGAGGATGATATTATGATCATGTTAATGGTGCGGTGCATGGTCTAAATTCAACCAAGGTATGGAACCATGTATTGGTGCATCGTGTAGTGATTGATATGGTGTTCGTAGATTGGAAACAGGCATGGTGGAGAATTCTGGATGTTAGAATTGGGCTCTAAGGCTTAATCGCCTAAATAAAGAGGAGAATCTTCATATTGGCTCGAGCTAATGTGCTCAATTGGGTGTGGTAGCATGGGTAGGTGCTCGAAGTGTTAAACTGTGATTTTGGACAACTCCAGAACAGTCCTTAGCATGTTCGAGGACGAATGTATATTTAAGTGGGAGAGAATGTAATGACCCAACCGGTCGTTTTGACTGTTAAAACCCCGTTCCCCTAAATAAAACTTCCTGTATGTGTTTTTAATGATTTATGACTTATGGGGATGGTTGGTTCGGGATTTGGAAATGTTTGGGTTGAAATCGAAACACTTGGTTCCTTAAGTTGGCTATAAAAGGCCAAGTTTGACTTTGGTCAATATTTTGAGAAAACGGACTCGGATCAGTATTTTGACAATTTTGGTAGGTCCGTATTATAATTTAGGACTTGGGCATATTCCCGGAATCAAATTCCGAGGTCCCTAGCTCGAGATATGGAATTTTGATGAAACAATTAAAACGTTTAAGTTCAAATAGTGACCGGATGGTATTCGGCTTTGTTGTGTAAAGGGATTTCCGGAAGAGTTATGGAAATTTAGATCACGACAAGAGGTTGTATTTTCTGCGATTTGGGAATGTAGTTGCGTGTTGCATTGGTTCTTCTGAAATGGGCTAAGTAAAAGGTATCTATATGATGAAGTGTTAATTCAATTAGTGGATCAGGGGGTTATTATGGAATTTTGGTACTCTCGCATATTGGCATGTTAGGTGCAATGAGCGGCATGAGAAATTGGAAGCTGGGGATCAAGGTTGTGGTTCAGTGTTGACAAGAATGTCAAGAGCGTGGATGAGCAGGGAAGAATTCAGATGTTTAGAGTAAGTTGGTATTGTCTTTAGCATCACCTGAGATAGGTGTCATCTGGAAGAGGCTTTGTGTTGACTTGCAGATTTTTGACTCACTCTACAGAATTAGAACGGTTGGTGGTATGGATGTGCGGACCTTGCTACCTGAGCGGAATGGTCGTGGGAGTATGCCCCACGGGGATATTTGTATAAGTATGACATGTCAGTCACTTGATTGTTAAAGATTAAGACCGAATATGTTACATCCTGCATTTTCGTATGTTAAAGTTTCGTCGTAAGTTAATCGACGTAAAGTTTGGGAATGAGATTATAATCATTATGCTATTTCAAACAAGTGATAAGTAAATTCGTGAAGGTGAGAGGTAAGAAAATCGAAGAAAAGGAATTTCGTCAAAGTTTGACATTTTGGGATAAAATACGGCCCGAGCTAAAATACCTGGTATTTATGGACTAGTGCCATACAAGGTACCACATGAGCATAAGAGTAAGGTGTACAAAGTGTGTTAAAAGTGAGTAGTATTTTAAGTAATTTGAGATAATTCCTAATTATGTGGATAATTGGGTAATTATTAATTTTAGTGGGAGATTATCACTTAATTAAGGTGATTGGTGGTTAATTATTGGATAAGGATAACCATCAACGTGGCAGCCCTTGTATTAAGAGATGGTGACTCCTAAAGTCACATAAAATGTGGCATTTTAAGAGGTATTTGAGTGGATAAAGTAGGTCTTACCAAGTGGGGCACATACCACTATAAAAAGGGACTTTCCTAAGATTCATTCATTTTCTAGGAATGAATTCATATGGATTAGTTATTACAACTTCAAAATTTCACACGATGTATTATACTGTGTAATAGCAACGAGATTTACAATTCTAAGAGAGCACGGTACAATATTTCTCAAGAACATCAAATGAATTTTTTTCTCTACTCCGATTCGCCGTTACATATTGTCGCAATTGACGTATTTTGGAAGAATTGTCGAGAGAGTCGGCTCAGGTATGTTAAGGTTAATCCCTTCCTTCATTTTGGCATGATCTCGTAATTACATGTGTTTGATAACTAGGCATAAAGAGAAGTTCATACTCTCGAATTTATACACATTATCCTAGTCTCATAAATTACAGTATTCTCCTTATCGGGAATTCATATTTAATTGAGTATTGTCTTATTCCAGTCAAGAGAGAAGAGAGCATATATATACAATATTATAGTATTTTCATTACCATCGAGCTCTAATCGATAGGCAGGCCCCTATTGGGAAACCTATGATCATATGGTAAGTTATATACCGAGCCTGATGTGGTCGAGCGCCTATGAGCGAGCCCAGTTGGCCAAGATATAGAGCCTAGTATGGCCGAGCGCCTATAAACGAGCCTACTACGGCAGAGTAGATATATACATATTTCGAGCCTTATAGGGTCGGACAGCTATTTTACTTACTATATTGAGAGAGTTGAGTCAGTATCAGCAGGTGAGCATATCTTCATATTATCTTTGACTCCCAGTTACTTTCAGTTATTATATTATCAGTTCAGTTTTAGCTTTCAGTATATTACGTTACATACTCGGTACATTATTTCGTACTGACGTCCCTTTTCTGGGGGCGCTGCATTTCATGCATGCAGGTTCAGATAGATAGATGGGTAGACCTCCTCATTAGGTGTTGCCCGAGTTCAGCTTGATCGGTAAGCTTTATGCCTTTCGGAGTTGTCGGGTATAGAGCTTTATGTACATATTGTGTATATATGTATATATGATATGAGTAGGTCGGGCCCTATTATGATCACAGTATACCCATCAGTAGAGGCTTGTATACATATCATGTCAGTTAGTGCAGTATTTTGGGCTTGTAGGCCTTTTATGTATATTTTGTTGGTTTGCCAGTTGTAGTAGTTATGACGGCCTTGTCTGCCCAGCATTATATTGATGTTTAGTCAGCATTCGCAATTGTCTTGCAATGTGACCCATGGCCAAAGTATGACATTATATGTTCAGAATCCCTTAGTCGCAAGTTGGTACGCAAGGATAGGTGAGGCACCGGGTGCCGGTCTCGCCCCCCCAAGTTCGGGACGTGATAGAATATGGAGGTCATGGTAATATAGCAAGTGCGAGAGTTTATGCCTGAGAGGAATTCTATTCCTTGGGTTGTGGCCCATGTGAGTTCGTCTCGGATTTGATGGTTGTTCTTATGCGTCGTGAATAGATCATTTTGGGTCCTTGAGAGGCTATTTAGCCAAATATGGTATGATCAGAATCGGTTTGAGGTCCGTGGACGGATCTAAATGTGAATATGGGCTCTATATCAGGCCGGATGTGTTCATTTCAGCATAGCATTGTTTTCGGAGGGGTCTTCGGTCCTTGGATGATATATTTGTTGTCGGCCCTTTTGTGTAGTCTCTATTGTGCCATATAGGTTATGAGCTGGTTTGATTATTCGCACTGGTATTGAGATCCCATATAGTTTGTGGTGTTATATGAGCAGGATGGCTCTCGAGATGCAGATAATGTATCGCACCTTAGTTGTGCTTGAGTTTTATAGCGTGTGACGCTACCCGTCTCCCCAGGATTTGTATTATGAACTTGGCGTGCTTATGGTTGATATTCGGGAATTTCGTGAGTATAAGTGTTACAGTTCGATGTGTGTTTTCTTTAGATTATTATGTGCGGATCGGGTGGCACGCCGCCACGGGTATCATGGTTGGATCGAGTTACACGTGTAACGGTATCATGTGTGGATCGGATTACATGCCGCAACAGTGTGATATTGAGTATAGTTTCCCATATCTATTATTGTGTGTTTTGCTTCTCATTTCCTGAGGAAGGCTCATAATATCTTTTTAGTTATTTAAATTAGTTACGTGGGTTGAGTAGATCTTTCCAGAGTTCGTTCCCTTACGTATCACATTCGAGTTTGTAGCTTGTTGGCACATTGTGGCATCATATGAGACTTTTGGCAGTGTCTGAGGTGGCTTATTGCCTGAGCAGCTTGTACTGGGGGAGACTAGATTATTGAACCTGGGATCAGTGCGATCAGGTTTATATGAAGCATATTAATGAGTAAATATTGTTATTCAGCCCAAAATACGGTGATGGTTCTTGTCGAGAGGATAGACTCTATAAATTGTGATTCGGTAGGTGGTTATGCGTTCTACATATCTTCTCTATCGTGGCAGTATTGTGAGAATTAAAGCAAGGCTTAATTGGTCATGAGGTACACTACAGGTTTCGGGTCAGTGGAAATTTAGTTGTTGTGCTTTGAAAAGATTGACTTAGGCAAATAAGTTGCGCGGTGCATGGTAAGAATTCAGTAAGGGTATACAATTATGTGTTGGTACATCATATAGTGATGGATACGGTGTTGGTGTGTTGGAAACAGACCTGGTAGAGAATTTCAGATATTGGAATTCGGCTCTAAGGCTTATTTCCCTAAATAAAGGGGAGGATATTCAGAATTTCTTGAGCTAATCTGTTCAGCTGGGTTGTGGTAGCACGGATAGGTGCACGAGTTGTTGAACAGTAATTTCGGACAACTCCAGAGCAGTTCTTAGCATGTTCGAGGACGAACGTATGTTTAAGTGGGAGAGAATATAATGACCCGATCAGTCGTTTTGAGCTTTAGCACGTCGTTTGGTGGTTTGAAGCCATGAGCAACTTCACTTCAGGTATTATGACTTGTACGGGTGGTCGGAATTTAATTTTGGGAAGTTCGGAGTTGATTTGGAAAGAAAATTCTAATTTCGGAAGACTTAAGTTGGAGAAATTGACTAAAGTGTGATTTTTGAGTAAACGACCTCGGAATCAGGATTTGAAGGTTCCAACATGTACGTATGATAATTTTGGACTTGGGCATATGTCCGGATCGGGCATTGAATGACCTTGGAGCATTTCAGCGCCTATTATGGAAGTTGGCATTTTGGAAGAATTTCATAAATTTGAGTTGAAGTGCATTTCAATGTTATCAATGTTCGTTTGGGAGTCCGGGCCTGGGAATAGCTCCGTGTGGTAATTCTGGTATTGGGAGAGCATCCGGATGTGGATTTGGAGGTCCGTAGATCATTTTTGAGGTCATTTGGCGAACGTTGAAATTTGGATAATTTTTGAGAAGTTCGACCGGGAGTGGACTTTTTGATATCGACATCGGATTCCGATTTCGAAAGTTGGAATAGGTCCGTAATGCCAATTATGACTTGTGTGCAAAATCTGAGGTCAATCGGACGTGATTTGATAGGTTTCGGCATAGAATATAGAAGTTTGAAGTTCTAAAGTTCATTAAGCTTAAATTGGGGCGCGATTCATGGTTTTAGCATTGTTTGATGTGATTCTAAGGCTCGACTAGGTTTGTAATGTGTTTTGGGATGCGTTGGTATAATTGGTTAAGGTCCCGGAGGCCTCGGGTGGATTCCGGAAGGTTAACAGATTGATTTTTGGACTTAAGAATTTTCGAAGCTTAATACTTCTTGTGTAATCGCACCTACGTGACTTTAGCCGCAGGTGAGAAATTGCGGGTGCGGCGAATTGCTCGTAGAAGCGAGAATGGACTGGAGCTGGGGGAGTCACAGAAGAGGACTGGAGAAGCCCACATGCGAGTGCGTAGGAGCGAGGCAGCTACTGCTGGTGCGTGAATATGCGCAGATGCGCGAGAGCAGGTCGCACCTGCGATGCCCGCAGAAGCGAAAAGACTTCCGCAGGTGCGTGTTCTTGGCTGGGCAGTGAGGTCCGCATGAGCGGAATTTGGACCGCACCTGTGAAGCCACAGAAGCGGTCAGGTCATCGCAGGTGCGAGAGGTCGCTGGGCAGTGTGCTCTTTTAAGAGCAGGATTTGGCCAATTTTCTTTCATTCTCTATTGGTTTGGGCGATTCTTGGAGAGGTTCAAGTGAAGGTTTTTATCATCAATGGCAAGGTAAGTTATCCCCACCTATTTTGACTTAAATACATGGTTTATATATGGATTCAAGCATGGAAATTAGTAGACATTGAGGGATTGTTTATAGAAAACCTAGAATTGTATTTTTGGATTTTGATCACGAATTTGGGGATGGAATTGGAAATAAATTATATATTTGAGTTCGTGAGGTTATGGGTAATGGTTATCTTCGAAAATTTTCGAAATTTAGGTATGTGGGCCCGAGGGTTGTTTTATCAATTTTTCGAGCGGAGTTGAAAATTGTTATAAATTGATTAATTATGAATATTAGAGTATATATTGATTGGGTTGCATCTTATTTGACTAGTTTTGGAGTGATGGGCATCGGTTTGAGGTGTTAGAGAGGCTTTGGAGCCAGTTATGGAATTTTTGAGCGAAGTAAGTCTCTTGTCTAACTCTGTGAGAGAGGAATTTCCCATAGGTGTTGTATATTTATGTGTGCTATTTGTTGTGGGTGTTACGTACGCGGGTGACAAGATCCCGTATGTAGCTACATTCATGTTATTGACCGGGTAGGCTTAGGTTCATATCACGCTATAGCTGTACTATTTGAGCAGTCCCTCGCCTATTACATTCCTCTGTTTTACATTACTACTTGAGACTAGACTTGCTATTGTAGAGACTTCTCGAGTTCATGATTAGTCACCGAATAATTTTACTCCTCTTACGGCATGTTTCCGTGGTATATATATTTCATTGAAACATTTTTGTTAAATAAATTACAACTCACACGTATATTCGTGAGTGGGGTCAAGAACCCGTCAAAGCTTCTTACTCTTATGGGATCGGGTCGTTTGCCTCGGCAGGAATATGTATTTCACTCTTATGGGATCGGGTTATTCGCCTCAGCAGGATTTATGTACCACACTCTCATGGGAGCGGGTTGTTCGCCTCGGCAGTTTAATAGATATATCTATTGTTCGGGCCGTTCGACCCTCGGCAATGCACAGTTTAAATATTTATGTTGGATCAGGTTGTATGCCTAGGCATTTCCTATATCATATCCTTTTGGAATCGTGCGTAATATTTGGCAAGCAACCAGTATATCTGTGAGTTTTCCCGATTGAGTTATGACAATCTATCTGATGAGATCTACTATATCTATATATCTAAATATGCTCAGGTTAAGGAGGGAAATTTTAATAGAGAGCTTGAGTTCCTCGTAAAGAGGGGGGATTTGAACCACGTGATTTATACTTGTTTAGCTCATTTATTTACTCTGCCTCATATCTACTTATCTCTTTACTGTACCTGATGTTATTGGACCATTAGGGAGTGTCTATGTCGACCCCTCATCACTACTCCTTCGGGGTTAGGCTAGATACTTACTGGGTACATGTTGATTACGTACTCATGCTATATTTGCTGAACATTTCTGTGTAGGTAGATATATGACTAGTGGTCTTGTGAGGGCAGAGGCGTGTATGCATGCGGGGACTTACGCGAGCTGCATTCCACATTACGATCCACAGTCGAGAGAGTCTCCTTCAGAGTATTTATATTTCTCATATCCAAATTTGTATTCCGGGCAGATGCTGTATTTTATTTTACATTCCTAGTTGACGCTCATGCACTTGTAACACCGGGTTTTGGGGTGATTATGAGTTGTTCTGTATTGAAATTGTTAAAAATATTATCACTTACTATGTAAATTTCACCTTTTACTATTTAATAGAAGGAAAATATGATTTCAAAATATTAAAACAAGAACCAAATTAAGTATTTATTGTTGGCTTGCCTGACAGCGGTGCCCGGCGCCATCGCGACCTTTAATGGATTTTGGGTCGTGGCAATGTTCTTTGTGGGTTTTCACTAGCTGACCTCCCTCATTTCTCTTCTCACTATCGCCATATAGTGCCATTTGCGGGTTTTCACTAACAAGACTCTCTCATTTTTATTTTCTCTGCTCACCATCGCCCTACGGTGCCCGTGAGGATTTTTACCAATAAGACTCTCTTATTTTATTTCTCTCATTTGGTTGTATTAGGTCCAAGTAATTATATCCTCCAACTCTTGAACATTCTCGTTGATTAATTGGAAGGCCTTGAAAATGATTTGGGTAAAAAGCAATTGGATTGAATTACAACTTTGAAACTTTTTAGGCAAAACCATCGCCGAACCATTATAACATCTGCCCCAGTTTCTTTTTTTTTGGGGGGGGGG
>AWOL01S0104120.1:8361-55976 GCA_000715115.1 Nicotiana otophora | reverse complement strand
GGAATCAAGTCGAACGTAGTTCAAGTAATATGAACTTGTTTGGATTTTTGTTTTGATTTCTTTTTCTTCTTTTTTATCTCTTTTTTATTCCTTTTCATATTCTCAATTTTTTATTTTTATTTTGACAAACAATTCTAAGTTCCAAAGAGGGTAATCAAAGAAAGGGAACCTGCTCAATGGGTTATTTCAGTATTTGGGCATTATTTCTGCTTCTTGATTTATTATTTTGAGGTCTGACAGCTTTTTAAGATCTGGGCATGAAGTCCGCAAGCATGTCATATTATTAAAATCTGCATTAACAGCACTGAAAAAGAATAAGAAAGGTGACAAGATTAAGAAAAAAGACATTCTTGTACAATAAAATATTAATTTCATTTTTTAAAATTTGTAAAGATAGAAGGGTTTACATCATAAAGTAAGACAATAAAAGTAAAACGTTCGGATTACACCCTAAAATAATCCGGACGCAGAAAGGATAGCAAGACCAGCTACCGAGATTCCTGTCTGATAAAGATTTTTTCAGGTTCGGCGCTTGTTGTTTTGGTTTCTCCTCTGCCGCGACAATGGCTATAATGGCTTTCAATGCTGGATCAAATTCCCCATCATCACAGATCATTCCAATGACTGGGCCAGTGTTGTGAGCAGACAATGAATTATTCGTCACATTAGGGGCTTCTTATTCCCTTAAAACTATTGACTTGACCTCAATGAGGTCATCCACTGCTCTTTTGAGAGTCCAACAATCTTCAGTATTATATCCCACTACTCGAGAGTGGTATTCACATCTAGCATCATCTTGGTACGAGGGGGACTCGGGTTTCGGCAAGTTCGGGGCCACTGGCTGTAGCAGACCTAGCATGATTAGCTTTTGAAACAACCTTGAATACGATTCACCAATAAGGGTGCACTGATTCTTTATGAAGGGCCTCTCTTGGGCGAAGATTATATTGGGGAACATTAAGTTGGGGATTATATGGAGCTTGGTAAGGACGGAAATGTCTGGGAGGAGGAGCTCAGTTCTGTGTATAATATTGTGGTCGCGTGTAAGGTTGCGCGTTCATCACTGCATAGGGAGGCGGTGCCACGGCATTAGCAACATCTTGAGGGGGATAATAGTGTTTTGGGACCTTAGGAAGCATATATGATTGGTTGAATGACCTGCGGGTCCCCTCGAACTCGAAGCCGTCATGGCTCCCTCTTCCCTTCTGTTTTTGTTCACCAAACCCCCTGAACCATTCTAAACGATTTGTGATTGACCTTAAAGGCAGCATGTCTCAAGATTTGGCCCGTTTTAAACCATTTTCGACCATCTCCTCAATTTTGATAGCCTCGGCGAACAGATTACCCATAGAGGACATCATTTTCTGGAAGTAGTCCGCCTCTTGGGCTTGTAGGAAGACTGTAACCATTTTTGCTTCGTCTATTGGAGACTTTACCCTAGCGTCTTGCTCGCGCTATTTGACAGCATATTCACGGAAACTTTCCGTGATTTTCTTTTTCAAATTGGACAAACAGTTCTCTTTTTGGATTTGTTTTTTTTTCACTTTTGCTTTCCTTTTTTTTTGTTTTTCGCTCTTTCTTTTTCTTTATTATTTTAGTCACTATTTTTTTTCTTTTTTCCATTCAATTGTTTTTTCACTCGGTTTATTTAGTGGCAATGATCGAATCCGATAGTGATTGCCTACGTATCATGACACCGCATGAATCATATCATTACGTAGTTCAGGAAGATCAGGAATAAAAGAAATATTTTTTTGAATTTTGGGAGAAAGACTTTTTTAAGAAATGCAAGAAAATATTTTTGAATTTTTGAATTTGACGTCTCAAAGAAAGACTTCTAAAGAAGCAACTAAAGAAAAATATTTTTTTTTATTTTTGAAAATTGGGGGCCGGAACCGATGAGGTTTGCCTACGTATCTCACATCCGGTGAGAATCAGACCAGCGTAATTCGGTCAAAACGACTATGTTCTCTTTGATTTTTATGAAAACAGTCTTTAAAAACCATACGCACTAGACCACATCAATTTATCTTTTTCATTCAATTGATTTATGCTAAAGTCGGTCAACATGCAAGTCTCACAAATAATGCAACAGATAGCACATAACATGAACATATTGGTCTCAACAAGGTACATGTCCTAAAACAATACCGGACCCATGTGTCGAGCGTTGTTAAGTCAAATGCACATGATGCAAATAAAGTGAACCTACTAGGGATATCCGGCATGAGGTTTGTTCTTCTAGGTTTAAATTCTGGTGGAAAAGGTATCTAGATTGGCTTACTCGAGCGGACAACTCGAGCCGAAGAGGGTCAGCGTACCAGTAGCATTACTTTCCGGCTTATCTGATAGTGTTCCCCGCCTAAAACATGTGTGACTAAAATGCTTCACCAGGTGGCAAGCACCTCGGCTATCTCTAGAAAAGAGACTATGTCAAGCAAATGCCCAATTTTAATTTCAAGAAGACTTAAGGGGTGCGTGAGAAGACAATTTATATGTACGGTTCAACAATATCAAAGCGGTAAAAAGCAGACAAGTAGCACAATAGGCCCAAATAAATCACAATATACACAAAATTAATAAAGCCAAAAAAAAGTCAACATGTACAAGCTCGAATTCTGATTAGTCCCCAGCAGAGTTGCCAAAGCTGTCACACCCCTTTTTACCCCCCAAAAGATATATGTATGGTAGATGATGGGTTAAAAGAGTTTTTCTATTCAAAGTGACATTTTTGAAGTAGGGATTATTTTATTATTCAGAGTCTACACTTGGAATTTGATTTTTGGGTTTTCCAAGTTACCTTTTATTTGAATCTCTATTCAAAGGAAGATTTGACTCTTTTATTATTGGTCTGCGAAAACAAAGTCCGGGTAAGAAATTTTATTAACCGGGGAGAAGGTGTAAGGCATTCCCCGAGTTCCGTGGTTCTAGCATGGTCGCTTTATTGATTACAACTTAATTTGATTAATTATTTAATTAGGTATTTTAGAACCTATGTGTGTTTTACCTTTTATCGCTTTTAATTATGGCGTTTATGGATTTATCTCTGAAACGGATCACATGTGCGTGAATCCATTTTATTTAGTGCGCTACAATCAAGTCACACGTACATGTATAGAATTAATCACACTTTATTAATATTTAAGATTATTTGGCCAAAGTCGCGCAAACTCGTACCTTGATTTATTTTTGGGATCATAATTATGTCACGCGAACATATACATAATTACAATGATTTGATTCATTAAGAGCGCGCCTAAAGCATTCTAATGGCGTTCATTATTCTTTCTAAACTTTGAGATTATGGTAAGGCAATAGAATTATGAAAATTGTGAAAGAAATGATGTAATCTAGGTATTAAGCTAAGGGCCAATATGTTATTTTATCAAATCAAATTCAACTCTTTTTTCTATCCGACACATCCATTTACGGCTCATTTGATTCTAAAACTACTCCTCTTAATTGATAACCTTCCCTTAGAGATTAATTTTCCACATGTCAAGTACTTTATAAACTAATAAAATGAAAACCAGCTATATGAAATTGACCCAAGAAACAAACGAAGTCAAGAAAGATAATCGGAGCATTTGAGTAAGCAGAAACCAACTAGGACACACCTAAACATTGGAATAGCAGACTGTCACGACCCAAAATCCTTGAACGGTCGTGATGGCGCCGGACACTACTGTCAGGAAAGTCAACACCAATAATTAGTAAATTCTCATTTTAATATTTTTGAAATCGTAAATTTTTTTCAATTAAATAATAAATGAAGAACTTCACAAAGTAAATAATAATATTTTTCACAAATTTCAATACTGAATAATCCCATAATCATCGCAGAACCCGGTGTCAAGAGTGCATGAGTATTTACTAAGAATGTAAAAATAAAATACAACAGTTGTCCGAAATACAATTGGACAGAAAAAATGAAAGTACTCTGAAGGAGACTTTGTTGGCTGCGGAGCGTCGTATAGAATGCAGTACACATATGTTTGTTGGCTGTGGAGCGTCGTATAGTACGCCCACGAGGCCTCTAAACATATATGTACCTGCACAAAAATGAGTAGGAAGTGTAGCATGGGTACGTAAATCAATGCGTACCCAGTAAGTATCTCATCTAACCTCGTAGAAGTAGTGACGAGGGGTCGACTCAGACACTTAATATGGGCTATATTCAATATACCAATGATATGATAAATTATGGATTTTTATGAGGCAACAATAAACATAATAACATGAAACAGGTAAATAATTCTCTTGTTAATAGGGGATTTCCAAATTTATCTTCATCTTTTAACAATTTAAATCTCTGGCCAATGAGGCCATATCAATTATCAATAATTTCCAAAATAATCAATTAAGTCATGTGCAAATCATGTCGAAGTCGTATGGTCCGATCCAATAAATATTTAAACTGTGCACTGCCAGAGGGTCGAATGGCGTGAACCATAGATGCATCTATTTACTACCGAGGCGCTCGGCCCGATCCACAAATAACATTATTTTTCAAGAAAACACAAGTTTCTCATTTACCTTCAAGTATCTCATACAAGCCTTCAAGTAAGTGAATTTAATCTCATACAATTCTTTTATCAATTTCTATCATGACTAAGTGATTATATTAGCATGTAAGGGTACAAACATTCCAAGTGTAGCATGATACGGGTCCTAAACTACCCTAACAATAGCATAATAGTAGCTACGTACAGACTCTCGTCACTCCGTGCGTACGTAGTCCCCCACAATTTGGTACAAATATTTATTTAATTCACCTATGGCATTAATTCCCTCTTACAAGGTTAGAAAGGAGCCTTACCTCACTCTGAAGTTCCATAACTGTCTCCCAAGCCCTTCCGACGACTCAAACAGATGCCCAACGCTCCAAGACGGGACAATAATTATGCAAACGCATTAATATATACTCAAATACTCATTATAATCATGTTTACAATAAATTCCCAACTTCGCTTGAAAAGTCGATAAAATCGCCCTCGGGCCCACGTGCCCGAATTCCAAAACTTTTTGAAGTTAATCATTACCCATAACCTTATGAACTCAAAGATATGATTTATTCCCAATTCCATGTTCAAATTCGTGGTCAAAATCCAAAATACCAAATTCTAGGTATTCTACCAAAACCCCACAATTTCTACTAGTTTTCATAATAGAATGGGAATCACTTACCTCATAATAGATGATGAAATGCCCTCTTCAAAAGCTCCAAAATCGCTGAACCAAAATGAAAAATGGATGAAATGAACCCAAACCCCGCTTAAAAGCATTCTGCACAGCCCGACTTTCGCACCTACAGCCTCTTCGTCGCATCTGCAGTCTCACAGGTGCGTCAAAAACCTCACACCTGCACATTCCCTCTGCCTAGCATGACTCCGCACCTACGCCTTTCCTTCCGCATAAGCGCCTTCGCAGGTGCGGGTATACCCTCGCACCTGCGCTCCCAGATTCTTCTCTTGCTCTCGCACCTGCGATGCACCTCCGCATCTGCGAACTCGCAGGTGCTGACAACCCTTCGCACATGTGGTCACTGCCCAGCTTCGCCCAAACCGCACCTGCGACCACTGGCTCGCACTTGCGGCCCTTATTATGCAGGTGCGATCACACCGGATATCAGCTGCCTTATATTTTCTTCCAAGACCAAACTCGATCTGTTAACCATCCGAAATCCAGCTGAGGCCCTTGGGACCTCAACCAATTATACCAACACGTCCCAACACACGTTACGAACTTAGTCGAGCCTTCAAATCACATCAAAGAACGTTGAATTCATGAATCGCACCCCATTCCAAGATTAATGAACTTTAAAATTTTAACTTCTATATTTGATGCCGAAACTTATCAAATCACGTTCGATTGACCTCAAATTTTGCACACAAGTCATAATTGACATTACGGTCCTACTCCAACTTCCGGAATCAGAATCGGACCCCGATATCAAAAAATCCACTCCTAGTCAAACTTGTCAAAAAAGACTTCGAATTTCTAACTTTAGCCAAATGACTCCAAAATGACCTACAGACCTCCAAATCTAATTTCGTACGTGCTCCCAATACCGAAATCACCATACGAAGCTATTCCCAGAATCGGAATTCAAAACGGACATCGATAACATCAAAATGCATTTCAACCCAAATTTATGGAATTCTTCCAAAATGCTAACTTCGACAATAGGTGCCGAAACGCTCCCAGGGCATCCAAAACCCGATCTGAACATACACCCAAGTCCGAAATCATCATACAAACTTGGTGGAACCTTCAAATTCTGATTCCAAGTCCGTTTACTCTAAAATCCAATCTTAGTCAATTCTTCCAACTTAAAGCTTTCGAAATGAGAATTATCTTTCCAAATCAACTCTGAACTTCCAAAATTTCAATTATGACCACGCGTACAAGTCATAATACCTGAAGTGAAGCTTCTCATGGCCTCAAACCGCCGAACGGCGCACTAGAGATCAAAACGAACGGTTGAGTCGTTATATTCTCTCTCACTTAAACATACGTTCATCCTCTAACATGCTAAGAACTGCTCTGAGTTGTCTGAAATCACTGCTTAACACCTCATCCACCTACCCGTGCTATCACAACTCAGTTTGGTACATTATATCGAGCTAATCTGAACATTTTTCCTTTTACTTAGCCAAATAGGCCTTAGAGCTCAATTCCAACATACGGAATTCTCTGCCAGGCCTGCTTCTATCATACGGACACCGTATCAATCTCTATACGATGTACCAGAACATGACTGCATACCTTTGCTGCATTCACACCACGCACTGCAACATTCACATGACCACAATAACATTCTCTGATCATAATAGCCGACATTCCCCGAATCGGACGCTCACCATGCACCTCATGACATATATAAGTCTGGTTCCAATTTTTGCAATACCGCCACGACGGAAGAGACATGTAGAAATTCATAACCAACTGGCGAGTCAACAAATCATTAAGTCTCTCCTCCTTACTAGAATCATCACCCCATTATAACCAAATAATGGTATTTACTCTTTACTATACTTCATATAATCCAATCGCACTGATCCCGGATCCAATATTCTTGTCTCACCCAGCATAAGCTGTTTAGGCAATAAGCCACCTCAGACGCTGCCAAAAGTCTCATGTGATGCCACAATGTGCCAATAAGCTACAAACTCGATGTGATACATGATGAAAATGAACTTTGAAAAGAACTACTCAACCCACGTAACTAACTAGACAACCGAAAAAGGTGTTACGAACCTTCCTCAGAAAATGGGACACAAAACACACAAAATAGAATATAGGGGACTGTACTCAACATCACACTGTTGTGGCGTGCAAATCGATCCAAACAACATACCCGTGGCGGCGTTCCACCCGATCCACACATAAAATCTATAATGAAGTACTTACCGAGCTAGAATGCTCATTACTACAAAATACTCGAATATCGGACACAAGCAAGCTAAGTGCATAATACTATCCCCGGGAGGACAGATAGCGCCATACGCTACAAAACGCAAGCACAACTAAGGTGCGATATATGATCTGAATCTTGAGAGTCATCCCGCTCACATAACACCATCGTTATGCGAAACCTCAACACATAGGAAATTTATCAAGCCGTTTCACAACTCACATGGCACAATATAGTATTACATGAAATAGCCGACGATGAAATAACATCCAACGTCCAAATACTCCTCCATAAGGAGCGCTATGCTGAAATGAACATATTCGTCCTGACATAGAGCCCATATTCACATTTAAATCCATCCACACACCTCAAACCGATTCTGATCGCACCGTACTAGGCTAATAACCTTTCAAGGATCCATAATAACCCTTTTTCCCATAACACATGAGGACAACCATCATAACCGGCACAAACTTCCACAGTCCATAACCAAATGAACTGAGCGCCCTCCAAGCATAAATTTTCGAATTAGCGATATTACAACCCTCTGCATACTTGGTTTAAATCTTCAATCAATCAAGTGACTACATGTCACACTTATACAATCTTCCCGTAGGACACGCTCCCACTACTTTTCGCACCGGGTAACAAGTCTGCACGCCCATACCACCGGCCACACTAACGTTGTGAATCAAATCGAGAATCCTTAATCAGTATGCAAAGCCTTTTACACAAGACATCGATCTCAAGTGACGCCAAAGACAATACCAGCTTACTCTAACCATCTGAATCCTTTCCTGCTCATCTGAGCTCTTGACATTCTTGTCGACACCAAACTGTAACCTTGATCCTCAACTTCTGAATCCCATGTTGATCACTGCACTTAATCATGCCAATGCGCAAGAGTACAAGAATTTCATCCTAACTTCTGAACTACTAATAGGGTAAACACTTCACCACATAGAAACCTTTTACTTAACTCATTCCAAGAGAACCATCTCAACACGCGACTGAATCCTCATATCTGCAGAAAATACCAACCTCAAGTAGTGGTTTAAACCACCATAACCCTTCCCGGATCTATCCGCATATAATAGCACATAATACTCGAAAGCCTCCAAATAAGATCAGTTATAGCGACCGTCAAACCTCGCACGTACGGTCACAAATCACATGAATAACCCAACACATTGAAGGACCTGATCATTGCCATCATTATGCGGATTCAACCATCGCTAACCGACCCGACTCTTTCTAATTTACCCTGACTTGCCTTAGGAATAATAATAGCTCCATTCAAAACATAGCGAACTCAATCCGCAGTCGTCTTGAGTGATCCTATTTCACGAGACCACATTGTCTCAAAACCCACGAACCATTTCATACCCTCCTTGTGCGCATAATCGCGTCTTCAACTAATATACCCATTCTGATGATTTTTCTATAAATCCAAAGTCACATGCTCCCCTTCCTCTCAAGATACCCCATAGACCAAAGATAACACAGAACACTCCAAGCTCCTTTATCGTAATTCGCTGCAAAATATCGATATTCAATCATACTATAGACTCGAAATCCTTAGCCACTACACCTTAATATTTGAATCCACTAGGACCGTTATTGAGAGTCACCCACTCTGACTTGGTCCCAAATATAATCAACTCCAAGACTCTGCTAGTACATGAGCACCATCTCAAAGAAGCACATGGACGAATCATATTCCTTGTAACTCGCCTCTATACGAAGTATAAATCCTGAGTCTTCCCAAAGCCTGAGCATGAACCGATAAGTCTAACTGTAGCACACATTCCTCAAATCGCTTGCCCAAATTACCACTGATGTTCTCTTTCCTTAGTCGTAATAACACATCAATATGCAGATAACCAGAAATCTTACAAATAGATGACCATGCAATCCAACTGTGGGCGGTGGGACTCTCCCACTTAGATTAAAACTACTATTACATAACTCTGGAACCCACCAAGATTCTTCCTTCATCGACATGATCTAGCACAATCAACCCGCCAAATTCCTCGACATCCTTTCTGTTAAACACTTCATGAATACTCTGAGTCACTAGCCACATGCACATATTTGACTTCTTCCTGGATAGTCAGTAGAAATTCTCTGTAGGAGCTTCGTCAACACCACGCAACTACTAACCCGCTCACAGAAGATGACCCACCTGTGGAACCTTCATGCCGACATCATCCAACGACACTGCACTGGGTACAATTACTATGAAATCAGCAACTCATCCTGAACTCGTGCTCATTCATCGGTTGTCAAATCCGTCCACTCCTCATGGACAAGGTGCGACAATACGTTCCAATCCAAGGTCATATCGTATCCTTTTTTATATCAAGCAACTCCCTCCTGTCACACCCAATATTCCTCAATATAGCAGCCAATATTCTAAATTAAGTCCGTAGACCTAGTCAATGTCCACCATGAATCCCAAATCACTCTAAAAATTCCTCAAGGCGTGTAGCTATCATATCACAGAACCCACATGCTCCTCTGCCACTCTCCCACTTTGATCAAACTCACTCTTTTAAGTAACTACCCGACTCATGTTTCTCGCACTTGGCCTTCTATAAGTTTATCCACCGCAAGGCACCTCCAACATGTCCTTCCTCATCCTTCGCTGCCCAGTTGTTACCTTAAATCAAAATCTGCCTCTATAGAACTTGAACCGATCGATCGCTACCAATTTTAAACCTTTCCGAAGATCATCTTCCTTGAGCCCTCAACATTCGTACCACTGATTAAGTCCTAAACCACCGCACACTGCGATCTCTGATAGCCTTTTTCTCGGTACCATTTATAATACTCTTCCCCAAGGCGAATTGTAGGAAACCATAACACCAGCGAACTTAACACATGATAACCAATCAAGGACAATGATGCCACCTCACATGTGAGAATTCCGCCACGCTCAAAAATATCGAGTCTCGTTACTCCATCAACCCAAGTCTGAACATTCTTATTCGATTGCCTTTCCTTCGCCGGAAATAAAATACCGAATCTCTGAATCATGCACTGAGTAAACCTCCTTCCAAGTCATTCACTGCCCCGAGACATAGGCAATCATCCTACCATCACATCAATATTGTGTGATAACAACTCATGAGCATCATAGCAACTTGTGCATTGCCTCAAAACTCTCAGAAGTACAGCTACTGAGATAAAATGATAGAATGTCCTTCCACAAGGTGACGACAATGGCCCAATCAACTACGCAGGGAGAAACATCCCGCACCACATCTGTATTACCATTACAATTCCTCAATTCCCGATTTATAACCAGTGTTTCGCGTCGCATAAGATTGAATAGGAAATAAATGAAGGCATAAGCCTCCAAGGAATCAAATCGCATGATAAGGAATCAAGAAGGGAAGTGCTCCTAATAGTATTGTAGCCTCTCGAAGATAAGTACAGACGTCTCCATACCGATCTGCAAGACTTTACTAGACTCGCTCATAACTCGTGAGACCTACATGAACTTAGTGCTCTGATACCATGTTGTCACTACCCAAAATCTATGAAAGGTCGTGATGGCCCTGAACACTACTGTCAGGCAAGCCAACACCAATAATTAGTAAATTCTCATTTTGATATTTCTGAAATCATAAATTTTCTTCAATTTAATAATAAATGAAGAACTTCACAGAGTAAATAATAATGTTTTTCGCAAATTTCAATACTGAATAATCCCATAATCATTGCAGAACCCGGTGTCACGAGTGCATGAGCATATAGTAAGAATGTAAAAATAAAATACAACAGCTGTCCGAAATACAATTGGGCAGGAAAAATGTAAGTACTCTGAATAAGACTATGTTGGCTGCGGAGCGTCGTATAGAATGCAACTCACCTAAGTACCCACCATAATCGCGCCTCTGCGCCCACGAGGCCACTAAACATATGTGTACCTGCACAAAAATATGCAGCAAGTGTAGCATGAGTATGTAAATTAATGCGTACCCAGTAAGTATATCGCCTAACCTCGAAGAAGTAGTGACGAGGGGTCGACTCAGACACTTACTATGGGTTATAATCAATATACCAATGATATGATAAATTATGGATTTTTATGAGGCAACAGTAAACACAATAACATGAGACGGGTTACAAACATTCCAAGTATAGCATGATACGGGTCCCAAACTACCCTGACATTAGCATTATAGTAACTACGTACGGACTCTCATCACCTCTTGCGTACGTAGACCCCCACAATTTGATACAAACATTTATTTAATTCACATATGGGGTTAATTCCCTCTTACAAGGTTAGAAAGGAGACTTATCTCACTCTGAAATTCTATAACCGGCTCTCAAGCCCTTCCAACAACTCAAACTGATGCCCAACGCTCCAAGACTAGTCAATGATTATGCAAATCCATTAATATATACTCAAATACTCATTAAAATCATGTTTACGACAAATTCCCAACTCTGCTTGAAAAGTTGATAAAATCGCCTTCAGACCCATGTGCCCGGATTCCGAATATTTTCGAAGTTAATCATTACCCATAACCTTATGAACTCAAAGATATGATTTATTCCCAATTCTATGCCCAAATTTGTGGTCAAAATCCAAAATACCAAATTCTAGGTTTTCTACCAAAACCCCCCACAATATCTACTAATTTCCACGTTTAAATCCTTATACAAACCATGTATTTAGCTTATAATAAGTGGGAATCACTTACCTCATAATAGATGATGAAATGCCCTCTTCAAAAGCTCCAAAACCGCCGAACCAAAATGAAAAATGGGTGAAATGAACCCAAACCTTGCTTAAAAGCATTCTGCCCAGCCCGACTTTTGCACATGCGGCCTCTTCGTCGCATTTGTGGCCTCGCATGTGCGTCCAAAACCTCGTACCTGCACATTACGTATGCCTAGAACGACTCCACACATGCGCCTTTCCTTCCGCATCTGCGCCTCTGCAGGTGCGGGCATACCCTCGCATTTGCGCTCCCAGATTCTTCTCACTCTCGTACCTGTGACGCACCTCCACATCTGCGACCTCGCAGGTGCAGACAACCCTTCACACCTGTGGTCACTACCCATATTCGCCCAAACCGCACCTACGACCACTGGCTCGCACCTGCGGCCCTTATTGCGTAGGTGCGATCACACCAGATATTAGCTGCCTCATCTTTTCTTCCAAGTCCAAACTCGATCCGTTAACCATCAGGAATCCACCCGAGGCCCTCGGGACCTCAACCAATTATACCAACACATCCCAAAACACGTTACGAACTTAGTCAAGCCTTCAAATCATATCAAACAACGTCGAATTCATGAATCGCACTCCATTCCAAGCTAAATGAACTTTAGAATTTCAACTTCTATATTTGATGCCGAAACCTATCAAATCATGTTCGATTGACCTCAAATTTTGCACACAAGTCATAACTGATATTACGGATCTACTCCAACTTCCAGAATCAGAATCCGACCCCGATGTCAAAAAGTCCACTCTCGGTCAAACTTCTCAAAAAAAACTCTTCAAATTTCTAACTTTAGCCAAATGACTCCAAAATGACCTACGGACCTCCAAATCCACTTTCGGACGTGCTTCCAATACCGGAATCACCATACGGAGCTATTCCCAGACTCGAAATTCCAAACGGATATCGATAACATCAAAATGCATTTCAACCCAAATTTATGGAATTCTTCAAAAAGGCTAACTTCTACAATCGGTGACGAAACGCTCCCGGGGCATCCAAAATCCGATCCGAACATACACCCAAGTCCGAAATCATCATACGAACTTGGTGGAACCTTCGAATTCTGATTCCGAGGCCGTTTACTCTAAAATCCAATCTTAGTCAATTCTTCCAACTTAAAGCTTTCGAAATGCGAATTGTCTTTCCAAATCAACTCTGAACTTCCGAAATTTCAATTATGACCATGCGTACAAGTCATAATACCTGAAGTGAAACTTCTCATGGCCTCAAACTGCTGAACAATGCGCTAGAGCTCAAAACAAACGGTCGGGTCATTACACAGACAATCCTTATTCTTTCACTACTAAAATATCTAGAAAAGCATAAATACCACAAACTAAAACAAAGATAAAGGAATACTAATGAGTTACAGTAAACATACAAATAGGCACAAACGAAGGTAAGTAAAACACCAAAACAAGCTGGAAGTTAAGGAAAGAACCTCAAATTGAGATCTTTAACGTCGATAACATTGGAATACAAGAGTCGACACACAAGTCAATAACCAGAACTCGGACTGAATCTCTCACTGGTAACCTCGAACCTCGACTTAAACTCGTTGGTACCTTCAACTCGAACTCCTCCAATTTTGGGAATCTCTAGGTGTGTTTTAATGGGTGAAACCGATGATCTTCGAGGTGGTCTGACGGGGTGTTTTATAGTTGTCTTTTAGGTGGACTTGGGTGTGTTTTTGCAGCTGGTTTGATGGAGTTATTTTGGAGTTACTTTCAGCTGATTTTCATGTTGGTTTGACGTGATTTTGAGGCTAGTTCATGGATGTTTCGCAGCTGTTGAAGGACTAGTTTTAGGCTTGTTTTCCAGCAGTTTTTCAGCTGGGTTTGGGACTTATTTTCATGGTGTTTTATGGCTCGATTTTGGAGGTCGTTTCAATGGATGTCCTCAGCTGATTTCTGGTTATAGATCTTATGCTATTTGGATGGTTGTTACCGTGCGAAGATGGGCCGTGTTTGGATGGTTTTCTACGGCAGAAATGGGGTATGGGGTTTGTGAGTGGGGATAAAGAGTGGGGGACAAAGTGTGGGGACATGAGTGGGGGACAAGTAGCGGGGACATGAGTGGGGGACATGAGCGGGGAATGTATGAGTTACAAACTAAACAAGCCTATCAGCTATGAGTTACAAGATTCCTATTTATAAGTTTTCTAAAACTTGATCTTGTATCTTGACTGGTTATCCACGCAGACTCTGATCTGAACCTTGATACTTACTAGCTGTAGGTGCTAGTTCTTTCTTCTACGGCTTCTTCTAATCAAAACGGGAAACGCAATGCTCTTGACTTCAGTCATGTCTTGAGCAGTCCATATCTTTTCTATCTGCTTCTGCATTTGGATTCACTTCTTTTTTTTCTTTATTCTAGATTAAGAATTCTTCTTTTGCTCATCTCGAACTCTGTGCCTCAAGGTAAAATCTGTTTAGACACCAAAACAAACAAACAAACAAACGAAATTTGTTCTGCCTCAGTTTTCACTAGAAAAATTTCGTGAGTTATTTGTAACAAAACTCTAAACTACTTCTTTATTTAAAGTAATAAAAGATCCGGAATGGTATACCCTGAAAAGATCATGATATTTTTTATTTATTTTTGTTTTTGGAAAGTGTTCATTTATTGTCAAAAAGATGTCTCTACCAAGGATTGGTGTACCTTATGTTGGAAAAATGTGACCAGGGAATGGTATACCCTATATTGGCAATGATATAAGGGAGTACCTTATGTTGGAAAAAATTAGCTAGAAAATGGTATACCCTATGTTAGGTGCTCACACGATTGACGACGGCTCGAGGACTCTTTCTTTAGTGTTATCTTATTTTAGATATTCTAGGGCAAATTTTGACTCATACACCAAGTATCTATGATTACTTACTTGAAGTTGTAAAAGTGAATTATTCATTTGGAATATCCTATGAGAATGTTCTTGATATATGCTTTGTTAATGGCCATATATTTTATTATTTGTCACTTCTTTAAGTGATTTTTCATGTTTGAATTTTATCTCGCTTGCCGTTTGAGATTTTGATATAGTAAATGTGCCAGTTTTTTTATGTTCTTCTATTGTAGAATCCAAGTATCATATATCAAAAAGTATTTGTTCCTTCTGTTTGATTTAGTAGAGGAAAACCACCCCTGTCAAACAAGATGGCCTTAGTTTATGACAAATCAATTAAAATTGAACACAATGTATACACGTGTATGAAGAAAAAACTAAAATAAAACAAAGTAAGAATTAGAGAAAATAACAACCCTTCATTTTGGTCAGACCTCCTTTATGCTGCTGCTTTTTTTCAATTTAGAATTTGTAGAATTCTTTTAACAGTACGCGCGACCTGCTTTAAATTTTTCTCTTTTCCTTTTAATCTCCACGTTAGAATCAACAATTTCATCAAAATAAAATTCTGAACTCATCTCTCATGGAACAACAATATCAACAACAACCCAGTAGTAATCCCACTAGTGGGATCTGGGGAGGGTAGAGTGTATGCAGATCTTACCCCTACCCGGGGGTAGAGAGGCTGTTTCCGGGAGACCCTCGGCTCAGAGACAAAAGATCTGTAACAACACAGAAACCAGACAAATAGAATCAGCACCGTAAGAGAAAACAAATAAGTGGAAGGGCAATAAGAATGTCAATAATAAAATTAAAAAATAAATTATGAAAATAAAAATCATGTGATGAACAACAACCGCTAGCAGACCTAGACCAAACTCTATCAGACTAGCTGGAAAAATGCTCAACTACCCCCTAACATACAACCCTAATGCTCGACCTCTACACCTCCCTATCCAGGGCCATGTCCTCGGAAATCTGAAGTTGCGTCATGTCTTGCCTGATCACCTCGCCCCAATACTTCTTAGGTCGCCCTCTACCTCTTCTCGTTCCTATCAAAGTCAATTGTTCACACCTCCTAACCGGAGCCTCTAGGCTCCACCTCCGCACGTTCCCGAACCATCTAAGTCTCGCTTCCCGCATCTTGACGTCCATGGGAGGCATGCCCACCCTCTCCCGAATATCTCCATTCCTAATCTTATCCAGCCTAGTGTGCCCACACATCCATCTCAACATCTTCATTTCGGCTACTTTCATCTTCTGGATATGAGAATTTTTGACTGACCAACACTTAGCTCCATACAACATGGTCGGTCTAACTACCACTCTATAGAACATACCTTTAAGTTTCAGTGAAACCTTCTTGTCACACAGGACTCCAGACGCTAACCTCCATTTCATCCACCCCACCTCGATACGGTGCGTGACATCCCTGTCGATCTCCCCGTCAACAAAACGAAAAACGTGTAATATGAAAGTTGGTAGCGTGGTAATGAAAAATGATACCTGCATCATTAGAAAAAATGAATGGCAGAATATATATATAACCCTTCAAACACGGTATGAAATTCCATTAGACGTCTCTAATCAACAAATAACGATTTGAAAACTTCAACTTGTTAGAGATTAGAGATGTGTCTCGTGGATACAAGAGTCAACAAAACGTAAAGTGTGTAATATGAAAGCTGGTGGCGCGGTAATGAAAAATGATACATGCATCATTTAGAAAAATGAAAAACAAATACCTTGGTATAAAAAAATATAAAAAAAAGAAGGAAAAAGACTAATGCGTCTGCCGGGAGTCGAACCCGGGTCTATTGCTTGGAAGGCAATTATCCTAACCGTTGGACTACAAACGCCTTGTTGAGTACTGTTCATAGCCCTATATATATATATTACATGTAATCGTATATGTCATATATTCATGTAATTTTATTTATTTATTTTTGACGGGCAAGGTTTACTCTAGCGATAGAGTATTTCTACGGCCAAACGGCAAGTTAAAGGTTCAATTCACATGAAGAGTAAGTAGGAAACTATCGATTCTCTTGAGTGGCAATGACTTAAAAAAAATATATAACCAATAAGTTGAAGGTTTGAGTCAGATGAAGATTCTCACTCTTTTTTTTTATATTATCATATCAAATTTGATATAAAGAGTCGTGTATAGGATCAAATTAATTTTATCAGATCGTACAAAAAAATTGATACACTATCAATGCACAAAATTTAAGCTCATTTGAAATTAAGTTGATTGATAATTTCATAAGGATATCCACGCATTCGAGGAAAACAACAATGAAAAAAAGAACAAAACAATCTTATAAATTGATTTAATTTACTCCCACATCGAATTATTCCAATGTATATACTCTTCTTATTCATACAATATTCCCTCTATTGTTATTTGTTCATATATTGCCAGAAAAGAACCAAACTCTGAAAGCTTCTCTTAGAGGTATCAAATGTAGCCAAGATCCTCAATTTTATTTTGCTCAAGGGACGATTCTTCCAACAAAATTTTAACATTTTGTGTGTAAAAAGACAAAACAGCATTTCGGCAATAAGCATTGTGCTTCTAATACCAACAATACTGTGTATCTAACTCAGTGGCAGAGCTAGAGTATTCGGTACGAGTTCAAATGAATCTAATAGCTTTTGCTTAATTTGTACTTGTATTAAAAAATTTATTAAATATGTATAAATATTTTATTGCGAACTCAATAATTAAGACGAGCTATCAATTCAAGTTAAGAACCCATAAACTTTAAATCTCGCTTCTGATCTAACTTAGAACTATCAGAAATATTATAACTTTTTGCAGGTGTATGTGTCTTCCGAATATTTTACTTAAACAAATGTCTCGAATTTGAGTTTGGAGAACCACTTTGTTGGAAGTGTTTTACCCTCCTTAATGAGCAACATGGGCTAAATTGGATTAGTCGGGTTAATGAACTTCCAAAACTATATGCTTAAAGAATAAAAGTACTAGAAATCTTGCATCGTTTCTTCTACCATAATTCCATCAAAACTAAAGAATGGGGTAACAAGTTCTAATGTGTTTAAAAGTGTAAGATAAAATTTGGAAAATCTAGAACTTGATCATAGTTCTTGACGTCTTTCTCATATATTATATTACCAAAAAATAATGATAACAAATAATAAAAATATATACGCAATGTAGTACCTATTTAGAAAAGTAAGCACTAGTTTTTGTAATACAAGAAAAGAAGTACAGAATTTTTTAAACCAAAGATTGGTGGTCCAGCTATTTGGTAAATCTCACTGGAAATTCACTCCTGATTTGGACAAAAAGACAAAAGAACAATGATCATGGCCTAAGAGAACAGTCCATATGGGAATCTTGAGTAACATGGAGCTCTTCAATTTTAGATTAAGCATTCTGAAATTAAATATTAAAAGAGTATAACTAATATATAGTGTCGATGTAAAAAAAAGTTTTATTTTATTCGATCACCTAAAAGATAACGATAGATAACTGTTATTCAGTATAAACAACAACGACTACACCTCAGTTCCCAAAAAGTTGCGGTCAATTACGCTTTAGTCCCAAACAAATTGGGGTCGCGTACGCCTTAGTTCCAAGCAAGTTGGGGTCGGATATATGAATCTTCACTGACCGTGTTACCAAGTTAAATCGAATATTAAAAAGCATGGAGGAAATGACAAAGTTGTAACCACCTTTGTGTTTTTTAAAAAGTCTCATAAATAGTTTTTTTCATTGTAATTGTCAAGTTATAGAACTTTGCAGCCAACCTATTCTAAACTATACTTAATTAAATTCTTAATAACTGAGAGATATTTGTGCCAACCTATTCTAAACTATACTTAATTAAATTCTTAACAACTGAGAGATATTTGTTAGTTCATTGTTATAAATTATCTCCACAACATTTCTTTAGGCAGAGACTCTCATTTCCTACATCTTCTGTAGTTTGTAAAACAGAAGATGTATCCAACAATACTTCCTTATTCAGCCAAATCTTGCCTTAGAGCAGGAAATGGAAGATTTTCATCTGAAAATTGCAGAGGAAAATTACCTATAAGAGCTGAAGTTCTTACAGTTGCACCTAAGAAGAAGGGACAAAGTAAAATCCATGAATTATCAGTACAAGGAATTGCTCACACTCATCAACGTGTTCGCGAAATTGTTTGGAGGCAAACACATGTTACAAATGATTGTTATAGAAAGCCAAGTTTTGATCCTATGTTTCTTGAAGAAGCTTATGAATTATGCAGGAAAATTTGTGCAGAATATGCTAAAACTTTCTACTTAGGTTCATCTCTTGATCCCTTCTTCAAGATTGACATATGACAATAGTATAATATCAAGTGATATATATGATTGATATCTCTTTCTTGTACAATTTATGGCTTCAAATTTTGCTATAACTGCTAATGTGCTATTTAAGTTTCACTTTCAAAGTTTTCATTTTGAAGGTTATATGACTAATGTCCTATTACCTTGTTGATGCTATTGTTTGTTTATTGCTCCATTTTCTGTTCTTAAGTCGAGGGTCTACTGGAAACAGCCTCTACCTTCATAAGGTAGGGGTAAGGTGTGCGTACACACTACCCTCCTCAGACCTCACTTATGCGATTTCACTGCGTTTGTTGTTGTTGTATATGACTAATGTTCGATTTGATCATGTTGCAGGAACTAAACTGATGACTGCAGAGAGACAAAAAGCAATATGGGCTATCTATGGTAAGCTATAGTAATAGAATGATCTCAAGTTTTAAACAAATTACTAGGCCTTAATATTAAAGTCTAAATTAACAATATCCAATATTGGAATTGAAGCAAAGATTGTATGGAACTTGTATTTGATCTGTATCTTGAAAGTTGAACTGACAATTGTTCTGCTTCTTTTTTTGAAGTATGGTGCAGAAGAACAGATGAACTTGTCGATGGACCGAATGCTGACTACATGAACAACACTGCTCTTGATAGATGGGAAGAAAGATTAGAAGACATTTTCAACTGCAGACCTTATGACTTGCTTGATTCTGCTTTAACTGATACCATTTCCAACTTCCCTTTAGACATCAAGGTACAAAAAGAAATTCAATATCCCCTTCATTCTTGTTAAAAATAGACTAAACTGTTTAGTAAGTTGATACAAATTTTCGCGTTCATGATATGTAGCCATTCAAGGACATGATAGAGGGAATGAGAATGGATACGAGGAAAAGCCGGTATGCAAATTTTCAGGAGCTGTACATGTACTGCTACTGTGTAGCTGGAACAGTTGGACTAATGAGTGTACCAATAATGGGAATTGCACCAGAATCTCCAGTTTCAGCTCAAACTGTATATAATTCAGCACTTCATTTAGGCATAGGGAATCAACTTACTAACATTCTTAGAGATGTTGGAGAAGAGTAAGTTCACATTTAGGCCAATTCTTGGTAGTGTAAATCCAACTTGCCATGTTAGATTATCTAACCATTTTTGCTACTGATCTGTTTTAGTGCATTGAGAGGAAGAGTTTATCTGCCACAAGATGAACTAGCACAGTATGGAATGTGTGACGAAGATGTGTTTTCGAGAAAAGTCACTGATCAATGGAGGGAATTCATGAAAGAGCAGATCAGAAGGGCAAAATTCTACTTCAACTTGGCTGAGGAGGGTGCTTCTCATCTTAACAAAGCTAGCCGTTGGCCGGTAAGTTCACTTTCAAAAAATTACAGTATTAAGTATTCAATTCAAGATAGGCAAAGGCTAATCAAGATTCATGTATATGACAAAACCACACACAGAAAGTTGTGAAAATAAAGGAAAGGTTTAACTACATTTTTCATCCTTGTGTGTGAGTGCGTGTTTGTGATAAAGGTCTCCCACCAACACAGGTACCAAGTAACTCTGGTCTTTGCCCGACAAGGCTTAGTTAGATCGGAAGAAATCACCTAATGCCTTTTGTCACTGTTGGGATTTGAACTCTGATTTCCCATAATTTTCACCCACTTTATTGACCGCTATACCACGCTCTTGGGTGCAGTTGTGTTTTTGTGTTTCAAAGATCATTTTACATACTCTTACAATATGGACATAACCTTCCTAGACTTTGTGGACTAAAGTGAAATGGTCAAATTTTGCATCCATACCAACTCTAGATGTGATTCAGTCACTCAAAATTAGTGTCCATACAGGTTAAAAACACTTTTGTTTCACAAACAACATTAATATGACCAAATTATCTTCAATGAAAAGTTAAAATAATTTGATTCAATTCAAACGTTCATGGAAGTTATTACTTAAGTTTTTTGTCCCAAACAGGAAACATAAGGATATTCCATTTGTTACGTTGTTCAGATCGATTAGAAGGTATCGAAATAGCTAGAACTGAATGCAAAATGTACACACCTAGGTGGTGGTGGGCATCTAATCGGTTATATAGTATAGTTAGTGGTCGAAAAGATCCTATATTTATGACCAAGAACTTGTCTTCCCTCTTGTTCTCATGACACGAGCGGACAACAGCCATGCAAAGCCTAATTTAACTCGAGGATAGTGTGTACCTAAATCTAAAAAAACAACACTTATAATGTCCTGTTTTTACTAAGTCTTGATCAGTTTGTTATATGTTTTCTTGGGTGCAGGTTTGGTCATCCTTAATTTTGTACAGGAAAATTTTGGATGCAATAGAGGAAAATGATTATGATAACTTAACAAAGAGAGCTTATGTTGGGAGGGCCAAAAAGTTGGTAACTTTACCTGTTTCATATGTTAAAGCTCTATCACTGCCAAGTTTGGCCATTCAATAGACAAAATACAGAAAGTTGTAAGGTGTAAAGATAATTATTGTATTGTATTAATATAGAAGGAAATGCCATTCTCTGCTTGAAAAAACTCCAAATTTGTCTTGAATTCTATGATTAAATCAAGTTACTGACACATGCAAACGCAAGTCTTTTAATTTATTATGTTTTAGAAGATATCAGGTAAGTTTCACATAGACAAAACATGTGGACTTAAAAACATACCACATGCCAAACTATTTACCAGACGTTAGGTCATAAAAGATAGATTAAACTCGACAATCTTAAGTTTAACTCTTAATCGCAACTACTATCAGCCAATCACTAGCTTTTGTTATAATAATATCGTAAACGCAAAGAGAAAGAAGAATGTGATGGAAAATTATTTTCTTCTGGTCTAGCCTTTAAGTGATTCCGGAGAATCACTCTTGCATTTTCTCTCCTCTTTTTTTTTTGTATCTTGTGTTGTCACTACCTGTCGCCTCCTTCTTCTCATCTTTTCTTCAGCCTTCAGCCGAGGGTATTTCGCAAACAGCCTCTCTGTCTTTCCAAGGTAAGGTTGCGTACGTTCCACTCTCTCCAGAACTCACTTATGAAAATGCGCTAGGTTTGTTATTGCTCTTATTGTTATGTACCAATTAAGCAATTTTTTCCATCCCGATAATTGAATCATTTATGACTTGATAGTTCAATTTAATGATCCCCACAACAGTACAATTAACTTTAATAACTTCCACTAATTAAAACATATATTGAGTGATTGATGCAGCAAACTAGAATAGGCTGCTGATTAATCCTGTGAAATCGCACATACACTAGAAAGACGTTTAGGCAAGTCTTTTTTATAATCAACTTGAATATAACCACTTTGCAAAATTGAAAAAAAGAGTGCAGACTGAGCAAGGGATAAGAAAATAAATTACTCGAGCACCCATTATAAGGTAAAAATAATATCTTGCCTCTACAGAGCTCACACAAGAGATATCGTCTTTCTACAGGGGGGACAAAAATATCAAGGAAGGAAATGATGGTCCTTTCTACTAGTAACCAAAAAAATATGTAACGAAAAGAAAACGGTTGAACATTGTTTGTTGGAAATGATACATGCAGTAGTGACTCCGTTATCGGTTTAACTGTCTTTTCACTGCATTTCCATGAAGTTTCAGGAGAACTCTGAGAGGAAGAACACGTCACCTGCCCGATGTACATGCTTCATGTAATCGCAGTATCATGATACTATAGCAGTAATAACTATAGAACTCCTCGGAAGCTCACCAAGTTTAGCAAGACCTGCTGCAATAAATCGCCAAGTTTCTGTCGCTTCATCATAAGAAGTAATCTGGCGTTCTTCGGGTTACATCTGGTTCCCCTCTTCTAGGAGCTGGTTCAAACTACAAGAAGAAAAAATTTATTTCAAACAAGAAGAACAATAATCTTTTTGTTCCAATTTATATGGCAACATTTCCTGTTTAGACTGTTCCAAAAAAATGACACCTTTTTTTATTTGGAAATCTCTAACTTTAAACTTTCTATTCCACAGTTAATGACATGCTCTTTATAGCCATAGAAATGTCATAGCATGTTCAAGACAACAAGTTCTAAGAAAACTTTTGGTATGTCTGGAAAAAATTTCTTAGACTTTGTGTCTAGTCAAGCACTACCATATAAAATGAAACGGAGGGTGTAACAATTCTCAAGCTAAGACAATATTATTTGCAAAAACTACTCGTCTGCCATCTTGGAAAATAGCAGTTCGTGAGAGAGAGACACCTGAATGAATGTATGTCCATTGCAGTCGTCAACTTCCAAGATGGATGCCATATTCCCACAGCGGTAGCAATAATTAGGGGCACTAAATATGGTAACCACTTTTTGATCCTGCAACAAGAAAGTGGTTAAATCGGTCTCTCTTGGATCAAATTTGCACGCAAAACATATATATATAAGGTCTATAGGACTAGTTACATGTGCCCAATTGAATCCCTCCATGACCAGTTGGTGTGCTCTCGCAATTAGCTTTAAGTTGTTGGTGTGGTTAAACTGCTCAGATATATCCTGTTAGAATACAAAACACGATATCCACAGCTTCATTAGCTCATACGAACAAATAAGAACCACTAGATACGTCAGAAAAAATTGAAGTGATACGGAGTAGGTGTGTTACTTGGCCAAATGTATATCCAGCACCCCTGGGTGAAATACCCCAGCCGCAACGATCATCAGGATCAGACCACAAAAGATCACACATAGCCCCCTCATGTGGAACTTCTTGGACTCGGTCAAAATTACGTATATTATCAAGAGTTTCAATAGATGGCGACAAACCACCATGGAGGCAAAAAATTTCGGATTCAACCTAGAAAGATTCCAGAAAACCTGTCAGTACAATTTCAAGACCACAAGAACTTCGGGGAAAAAAAAAGCAAGTTTAAGATATAAACAAGAAATTGCACAAGAAGCACATCTTTCCTCCTGAAATTATACAGAGAGAAAACCTATATCCATCAACAACAAGCAAGCATTGCAATAACGGCAACAGTGATGATATTTGGCATGTTGGTGCAGTGCTAGTTAGTTTAACTTCAGTCAAAAACGCATGGCCAAAAATAAATCAGTAAGTTTTGTTCTTCCCATCACCGCTCCACCAGATGGGCTAACTTCAGTCAAAAACGCATGGCCAAAATTAAATCAGTAAGTTTTGTTCTTCCCATCACCGCTCCACCAGATGGGGAGAGAGAAAGGGGACAGAAAGGAGCTCTTTGAATAGCTAATTACATGCCAATTAGCAACACGTCTCCATCAAACAAGGATTGCTGATTATGTCATACACAAGCTTAAATATTATCTATTCGGCAATCAAAAAAGGGCAGTCCGGTGCACGAAGCATCCCGCATTTACGCAGGGTCCGGGAAAATGCCGCACCCAAGGGGTGTGATATAGGCAGCCTACCCTGATGCAAGCATCAATGGCTGATTCCACTATTCGGCAATCAAAATGCTTACAAATTTATATTTTGATAATGTTCAATATACACTTATAAATTAGCTGCTATTCCCTTGGCAAAATATCTTGACATTCTCAGAGTGCTAAATACAAAATTCACATCTGCGTACATACTACCCTCCCCAGACCCACTTGTGAGATTACACTGGATCTGTTGTTGTTGTTGTACATTTGGAAAAAAGCTTCTCTGAGATAATTTTATCTCGTACAAGCAAAACCAAGTTGAAATGCATAGAATGCGAGTAATGTAGGTTGCAGAACACTTTGAACATCAGAATGGAGCTCCGAATGTGATTTTGAACCACTAAAAATGTGTTCCCAAATAAGGCCTACATAAAATCTACAAGTCATGTACAAAAACAGCTCATTGGGATGCCCAACATATTGCCGAACCAAATTAGTTTTTTATTTTTTCAATGAAGTATGTGAACTAGGTTATCCCAATAAGTTCGAATCACATGTTCAAACATATGAACATTTATGCCTAGAGAAAATGTAATATCACTTCTTCCCACAAAATTCAGGAATAGTCAACAACCTAGCTTATTTCGCAAAGCTAGTTTTCCTTCATCAGAAACATGTGCAACCTGTCATTGCTTTTACCATGAAAAGCAGCAACTTCATAGTATGATAATACTATTAGTGCCCCTCCCTTGAGTTAAGAAATACATAAAAGCAAGTTATGGGATGCTTAATTCAACTTAGAACACAACGAATTGGTGTTCAACTTCAAGGCCATCTCAATATAATTCCATGACAATATTAAAAGGTCTTTGAATTTCCATAGCCCAAGATTTAAGCATCAGCATCAGCTAAATACGTATTAAAAAGAGAGAAACACAAAGAGACATAAATGTAAAACAAAATTAATAGATAGTACTCGTCCACAAAATCAACATAACTAAATCGAGGAAATAATACTAACCAAAGCTGTGAGAGGGAAATAGTCAAATAGATCTGTGAAAGTCTTCCACACATTGGCATTACCATATCTGTAAAGGGCAAATGCAGTCAGTCAGTTACACCACTCCACCCCCGAAAACAATAAAGTTATGAGACAATGCAACCAAGAAAATGTATAAAATAGGAGGACTCACTTTCGTAAACATTCATCATAAAACCCATACACCTGAGTAATCTGCAAGATGTAAACAGACAATCAGAGCTCAAAATCTAAACATGAACCAAGCCCCAATGCAAAATAGAAATGGAAGAACAAGTATTTGTAATGCAACTCAAAAGGGATCCATTTGATGCAAAATGTAAATAAAGAAATCCTAATATAATTATATATACCTGACGACTCTCATGATTTCCCCTCAAAATTGTAATCCGCTGAGGATAGCGAACTTTAAGAGCCACCAAAAGCTGCAAAAACAAGTTAATAGTCAAAATGACACCATCACTAGCAGTAAGCAGACGATATTAAGCCATCGAAAGTTGGCACCCATTAAGCAGTGAAAAGCTTTCCTAATACCTGTAATGACGTACAATTTATATTGTCACATTCTACGACCCCAATAAAACACCGATTCAGAAAAGTGTCAATTCGGACCCCATGAATGTACCAGTTTCACTCAAATAGTACACCAATGAAAAAGCTTTGCAAACTTCAGATTTTAGTGGAAAGCATAGAACACATCTCCAAGTCTTAAAGACCACCTCCAAAAAATCATCCCCTCCGAAGCATCTTCCCCAAAAAGGTCAACACGATAAGAAGGGAAGAGAGATGTCCAGGGCCTACTGAAGGAAATAAGTAAGCACGGCACTGCTTTGCCGTAAGCAATTGAGATATTGGTGCACAACCAAATCCTCCTACTTCTATCCATGAAAAAGTAATAAAATCACACTAATCGCATTTGGACGTTTAAGATCTAAAAAAACCTCACCGTTACTGTTTCAACAGAATAGTATCCACGATCTACATAATCTCCCATAAATAGATAGTTAGTGTCAGGACACTGCAAATAAAGAAAAAACAGAACATATTAGAAAAACAACTTTGACTGCCATCGCCTTCATTAAAGTATAGGCATTACAAAATACAAATCATTCTAAAATAAAAAGAAGCTAAAATTTATCAAGAAATTCACTACAATAGAACCCCAATTGTTTTTTTCCCTCTTTATAACTACTCCCTCTGTCCCAGTTTATGTGACCCTTTTCGCTTTTCGAGATTCAAACTATGTAAACTTTGACCGACACTTTGAAAAACATATTTTCATCATATTGACATGAGAAGAATTGCAATTGATAGTACATTAGTATAGTTTTTGAATGTCTAAATTTTAACTTTTAAAAATCAAGTTAATATAGTCCAACTTAGCTTCAAAGATTAGTCAAATTGACTCTCGAAAACCCAAAAGGTTCACATAAACTGGGACGGCGGGAGTAGCATTTTATAGCTCACTAACCATAAAAAGTCAACAAACCCTAAGAGCATGTTAATCAAATGACCAGCCATCTCATAGGATTTCTAAGGATATTAGGTCCTTGATCCTTCCCTTGCATATGGTTTTGTTTAGCCCTTGGCTTATGTGAAGGAGTTAAACTACAGGCCCATCCTCGGGGAGAGAGAGAGAGAGAGAGAGAGAGAGAGAGATTGATTATAGCAACAAATATATACTTCAATAGTTAGATAACAATATATGCACCCTTGTTTATCTCTAAAAACCATATTGAGAACAATTTCCCCTTCCTCCTTCAGCACGCACACACAGAGAGCGAGTGAGAGAGAGTCTTTACCAACCAAATACCTAACATGTTTTCAAATGCTCATTGCCACCGAAAGAGGAAGTGAAAATTAACAGGCAGTTGTTCTTGCCTAAGCAAGTACCTAGTGACTAGTCCCATAAAGATAAACAAAATCCAGAAAGACAAAGCAAAGGACAAAAGTGCAGGTACCTTCCCACCAATACGAAAAAGCTCAGCAAGATCATGGAACTGCCCATGAATATCACCACATATAGTTACAGGGCTTTTCACTGGCTGCAGCAGGGAAAGTTAAAACCATTCAATCCTACAATCAAATAATCATGCACTTTCTAAATCTTTCTAATAAGACATAAATGTTAAATCTGAAAGCCTGAGAGTTCTCTCAGCTTGATAAGAGAATAATTTGTTTTTAAGTTAGGGCTCATACAATGAATCAGTATGATCTTGTATCAGATATAAAATCAGATTAGGTACTGTTTTAAGTATATTAATGTAGGCTGAAGCCTTGGTTACATGCTTGTGGACTAAAGCTTCAACAATCTAGAGAAAATAACAATATTTTATTAGAATACACCTCTCTTTGCACCTCTCATACACCTATATTTAAAGTTTTACACCTCATTGCAATGATGTGAAAGAAAATAAACAGACTTTTTGTAAAGAAAGAAAACAAACACAAATTCCTTCTCAAAAGATAAAACAAACACAAATATCCCTGCAGAGACAGATCACGACCATCTTTGCTACCGTGTGAAACTTGAAAACAAAGTGATTAACAAGCATAATTTGGTGGGGAGGTCTTAATTCAAAACAAAAAGAGGAATTTTAAGTCCTGAGCAAGGCCCGTCTTCCCCTCCCAAAAAGGAAAACAAACAGCCGCAAAGAAAAAGAGAAAAGGCAATCTTTAAAAGTACAGTACCTGCACGTTGCTTTCATCCATTAAGATCTCCTTTGCTTTCCCGCATAATCCTCTTACCTAGTGACATTAAAATAAAATAAAAGTAAAAAACCCGGCAGATTAAAAATGTAACACCTTTTTTTTACATAGCAAGAAGCCTTAAAGTAAGGCAAATTAAGAAAAGACTACATGCAACAAGCCATTGACAAGAGCGGCCATAGACATATGCTCGAATGTTGTAAGCTCAAAAATGTAACAAGTTCGATTTTGAAGAATGTTCATCGGGCTATCCCAGATATAAGTTTTAAAATCAAGTTTAGCAGAAGAGCCAAAGTATTGCTACAAACTTCTATCTAGACTACTTTCTTTTGGCACGATTAACCACTGGACGCGCTAATTTATCAGCTCACTAGTCACTACAGGAATAGAGAAATGCACAGATGGGAACCCTTCTTTTTGTTTTTGTTAGAGGGTATGTAATGCCAAGCACCATCTTTCAACTTGAAAAACTATTACTATGGCAAGATTACAAGTTCATGAAGACATAACATGAATCACTTGCTGATTAAGAAACATGTTCGAGTATTTAAGCTTAAACACAGTTAGACTTCGGCAAGTTATCATTAGGATCTTGGATTGCCTGAAGAAAAGAGAATCAAGACAAATAAGAAGAAAATGTAACCTGACGACATGAACCATTTGTATGTCGAAAACAAGTTGTAACTTTAAGGTAAAAGAACAGCAATACCTAACCAAGTTTTCCACTTGATTTTGTGAAAAATAAGAAAAACATATTGAGGCTCTTATAGTAACAAAAATATACTGTCTCGGTATATTTCACTGTTTTACAGCTATAGGTTGGAGCCATTACCAAACGACTAAAATTAATCAATCATTCATAAAAAAATTATTTTTTTAAGCTAAATTACAAACTTCACCAACTATTTTCTTCTATAACTATACTCAGTATGGAAATTATAACAAAGAAACTTAAAAGAAAAAAATAGGAAATTGAAAAAAAATTCAAATTTTGGAAATTACCCATATATCAATTCTGAAGAACAAAACAATCTGATTCAAATAATTTCCTCATCACCTCAAAAGTTCCAAAAGAGGAAAAAATATACCACACAGATTCTCAGATCAACAAACAAATCATGAAATGAAAAAAAAGACATACAAAAAAACACAAAGAATAATCAAACTCAGATCCTAAAATCTTCCAAAATTCATTAAGGAAAGCAAAAACCGTTAACAAAAACAGCAATAAAATTCAAATGGGTAAAAGGTGAAATTTTACCTCTTGTTCAGATAAGGGCTTGCACTGCATAAGCTGAGCAATTTGCTCATCAAGATTTCCTTGAGATGACACCACTGGATCTAAGCTCATTTTTTTCCTTCTGGGTTTGAATCTTTTCTTCACAACAAGCACAAAAAATACAAAAAGATTGGAACTTTACCACAATTCACAGCAGAAGGGGAAATGGGGGTGGTGGGTTTGATTTGGTTTTTTGTTGTTCTTGTTCAGGTAGTATACGACATCGTTTTCTCAGCTCCACTCAAGAGAGAGAAAGAGAGAGGAGTGAGTGGTGGCGATGGAACCAAAGAAGGGGAAAATTGTAAAGAGCCTTCTTTAGCTTTATTTTTGTTCTTTTACTTTTTCAAGTAACTATTTTTTCTTCTTTATGTATTTTTTATATACAATCAACGTTTTTTATATATATATATATATATATATATATATATATATATATTTGGCTAATGAGTATAATTATTTTTATAGATTCATCAAATATATTAAAAGTCTATTTTTCACTTGGTGTGTATTATCTGATTTGGGGTCTCAACTCTAAATTGATTTATATTCTAACCGTATAAGGCCTCCAAGATAAAGAAATATATTCTACCAATTTTTTTTTCATTCTAAAAAGTTTAAAGCTACTTGAGGTCGAAACCAAGGTGGAAAAAATGTTAATCATTCTATCGCAACATTTAAGGGCAAGTAAGTATGTCATTTTATAACTTTACTTTTTGGAAAAATAAACAAGTACTCGTATAATTTAATTCCAATAAAAGTTATTGATATGCCTGATTCAAAAATTTTAAATTATTGATAGGCCTGATTCAAAATTTTTGAGTTTTAATTTTTGTTTGTTTTCCAATAAAATATTAGGTCGCATGTAATAAAATAACCACTTTTTTATTTCTAAGAGTTCATAATTTGAGGTGTTTTACATTTTGTTATAGAGCCCGTTTGGATTGACTTAAAAAAAGTTATTCTTCAGCAGAAATAGCTTTTAAGCTAAACAGCAATAAGTTGGGGTTGCCTAACTTATTACTTTTGGCTTGTTTTAAGCAAATTTTAACTTATTTTTAGTATTTTTTTTACTTTGTCAAACACTTAAAAAAACTATTAAAAAAAAGTTAAAAGCTAATTTGAGCAACTTAAAAGCCAATCCAAACACCCTCATATTCACCTTGCAGCTTTTATGTACCTTGAAGAGATAGTTATAAGGTGAATTTATCTCTCCAAATTCACTTTTATATTTTTTCTAAATAAAGAATGATGCAACTATGGCATATATCTACAAGAATGAACTCTCCATTTGGTCTATAGCAATAGCCAATATTTTCATGTGTCTTTACGGTTCGTTCCGGAGGAGCGTTAAAGAGTTTTCTTTAATTCCAGCACATCAATTGATCCTTAAATGACTAATACCTAGCGAATCACAAAAGGCAAACAATGATTGTCTAATATTTTTGCTCGAACTCTCAACCTCATGTTGAAAGCAAATGAATTTTAACATTGAAACAATCTTCACTCTTTACACGAATAAATCAATAAGCTTTATCAATAAGATTAATGTAAACTAGTAATGATTATTTCATTCTTAAACTGAAGTTTTAGATTCGAGCCTTAGGTTTAAAGTCATTTTTATTAGGGAATATTTTATCCCTAATATGGACATCGACTAATTCTAACTTGAAAACCAAACGTAAAAGAGTTGTAGATAGATGTGAGAGTCTCTCTCTCTAAAAAAAATTATATCTCTTCCCAGCTCCCACACACTTTAATTTTTACTTTTTCAACTCAGTCTCCTTAATGCCCAGACCTCCCAATGAGTCCTAACATCCCTAGTCATGTATCTTCTCCCTCTGATCACGAACCACCTGACATTGGAACTATGCAAATTGTTGATCCCGCCTCACCTGCTTTAAATGCAACTTTTTTACACATATTGGTCTCCAACACACAATCCTCTTCCTTTCCAACGGCAAACTATACTATCAATAAGGAAATTAACCTCTCAAATGAAAGCACCAACTGTGAAATTGATGATGATAATTTTATTTCACTCACTACCTCTAATAAATTTAGACTATACTCCCTATGGTAATTTTCTATTATTGTCAAAGTTTTTGGGAAAAAAATAAGATACCAGATTCTCCGAAACAAAATTACCTCACTTTGGAAGCCCACTGAGGACCTCCCATTAATCGACCTAGGGTCTGATTTCTTCCTAATCAAACTTAAAAGGGAAGAAAACATGCATAAAGCTCGTCATGGCGGACCTTAGTTTATTCTCAATTATTTTCTCTCCACCCAACCCCCTTATTAGCAGCCGAAGTAAAGGCCAACATGAGATCAAAGTTAATTGTCGTATGTTCGCTCTCTGTTCAACAAAGGCCATCGATATTCCCTTACTTCTCAACTTTTGAATTTTATGAGCCCTTCGATTGTATCCCATAATAAAATCTCTCTCATAAACATCTTATCGATGATTCGATTTTAACATATTGTTTAGAATCTTCGTGTGCGCTTTTCGCTTTCAAAAATGGAACCAAAATTTATCGCTTCCAACACACAACTCACATACTCGGCACTGTGGGTTCGCCTACCTGAACTTCCCACATAGTTTTATGATTTGGAAATCCTACCACGAGTAGGTTCTAAATTAGGACAACTACTGAAAGTAGATACTTGCACTTCGGCAACCACCAGATGAAGGTATGCTCGTATTTGTATTGAGGTTTCACCGGAAAAACCACTCAAAACACATATACACATAGCAATCATAAGCAGACATTGATATATGAAGGCCTTAATTTACTTTATATTAAATGTGGCCATTTTGGGCATGCAACATGGAATTGTTACTACGTCCTTAACTCACATACACCTCTACTCCATACTGCTAATACACCTTCATCACCTACACCACATACATACCACCTACCAGTAGAAGCATAGTGGAAAACTGACACTTTTCAAAAGAAATCAAACACACGATACAACAACCGCCCATCCAACACCTCCAATGAAGAATTGCAATCCCTCAAACCACCCTTGAACACACGAGTGATAGGGCTGGAGAAGGCGGTGACCGCCCACATGGAAACCACCTTACCAAGTATGTCCTCAAACCCTAATGGGCCACCCCCAGTCCATTTAACAACGGCTAAAGCAATATTGGGGAAAAAGGCCATTACAACTATAATTAATCGATTCTCCTCGTTAGAAAATGTTGATCTAAAATTAACCATAGCAGATCTTGCCTCTGACAGCCCAATGCTTATGTCCTCATCTGCCAAGCCCATCCAACCCAATGAATCCAATATAAACAAATACAAACTTCCTAATAAGAAGCAAAACAACCACTCAACAACAGACCAACAACCCATGTCCACCAATTACTAGCAAAGTCATACCACTTATGACCATCTCTACCTATAGCACATAAAACCATAGTATTAGATCCTAGGCTGGACACGCCACATAGCCCTGAAAAGCCATGTCAAATTAATATTACACCTCATGACAAAGCCACTAATCCTAACGAATTAAAGGTTGACACATCAACCCACCAAATAGTAACTTCCTTTACTCCGCCAAACTCAACGAACCATAGCACAACAAATTTGCATGCTACATTACCCATCCATCAAGCCAACCCTACTACATCTCTACTACCATTTAAACATAATCATTCCCACTCACGTGAAAATTCTTGTGCAAATCTAAATATCCAATCTTCTGAGATATATGAACATAACTCAAAATACATACAACCGTCCTTACCCTTCATTAATACTACACCTGCACCATCTACCAATCTATTATGCACTTCATCTATTACTACATCTAACGTAAATTCTCCAGAAACTAAGCGTGCAGTGTCCCACCTTCCCCGCAACCCACAACAACATGTACTTGAGGGATACCATCAACGCAAACAATCAATTTTTCCACCTCCCATGCCTAAGCATGCAATGACCTCACTACCCCTATCCAACAGCACCACTGATATATGCCTCTGTCACGCCCCGAACTTGGGAAGCATGACCAGCGCTCAATCGAGTAAACCTGGTCGAGAAAACCTACTTTACATCAACATCTCATCATAGCTCATTCATGATTTATCAAAACATCATTAGATCATGACTTTTAAATTGAATACATTTGGCTCAATGACCTACAATCTTTCTCATGATGGGTGCGTAGCCTCATAAATACTGTAAACATAAATGCATGACAAAACTCAAATCTTTAGTTACACGACTCATAGTGTACATGGAGCTTCTATGACAATAGATACATAAGTACATAAAACAAACTAGACTCGAATACCCACTGGAACTATAGCGGGCTCACCATTATCTGTTGGGGAAGAGGGTGTACTGTTATCACTGATCAATGTCACCTGGTGTGGAACCACCTGCATCTATTAAAAGATGCAGCGCCCCCGGCAAAAGGGACATGAGTACATGTGGAATAGTACTCGTATGTAAGTCAAAGAGAACAACATATGAAGTTATGGTAACTAAACTAAGAGGTAAATGAAGTATTTCAAGAAACTATGAAAACATCCCATAGAGTCACATTTCAAGTCTTATTATACTTGCATCATTCTAAACTTCTTTTAGGATTAACTAAGCCATATGAACTATACGTGGAATATATAATATAATATAATTGAAACAACATGTACAAAGAGGGCAATAAAAGTGGCACTTATTGTCTGCGTTAACAATGCATTTCACTAGACCCTCCATATCACTCTCTTATTTTACATTTATACATTCACTTATGCGTCTCATTGACCATCCATAGTGTTCACATATCATATTATATACATATGCGTCTCATAAACCGTCCATGGTGTTTATTCATACCGTACACCTATACATTTCATACACAATACATTTATGCATTTCATAAACCGTCCATAGAATTCTATACACAATATACCTATGTGTTTCGTGGACCGTTTATAGGATCACATATACAATACACTTATGTGTTTCATAGACCGTCCATAGTATTCACATATTATATTATACACATATGCATTTCATAGCCCGTACATAGGATCATATATATTTTATTATACACCTATGCGTTTCATAGCCCGTCCATAGGGTCCACAAACACATCATTATGCACATAACCATATATAAACTCAAAGCGACATAATTAACATTACATTTAAGGTCGTAATTTCCCGTATCATTGGAATACTTCGTGTTCATACTCATCATGGAGAAACACAACTCACATTAGCACATGCATGGTGAATCAATAAGTCGATTTCAATGGCACATGAGCCCAATTTCTTTTCTTATTCATCATCATTTAGCATATGACATCTCCCTTTCATCTCGTTATTCACTCACTTATCATCTTGAGGTCATTAGCTAAGTTCATGATTCTTGGGAACTTAACATCGAAGTCATTTGCATTTATTATTTTAGAAGCGTATATAGAATGATTGAAACCATTAAAACATACAATGCCTCATAATTCTAATATTGGCAAACGACCACATTTCATGTTCATACTATCACTTACTTGTACTTGTTATGAGTGATCATAGAACATTAAGAGCATTTAAAACATTTAGGAACACCATAGCCTTTACTCATGAGAACGTAAGAGCTTATAACACATTGGAAACAAAAGTACAAATACGTTCATCTCATAACCTTTTACAACATATATCACTTCATTCGTACTTTCAACCACTTATAACATCATTATTTCATTGGCTCTCTTGGCCATACATATGACTTTTCTTTCATGGCACAATGCCCGTATTTCATATTTCACACTTTCATTTCTTTACTTTCAAGGATTATCATCATAAACATCAACATGTAGAGTATTCTTGAAATGCATTTTCCCAAGAGGGCAATACACAGTTTCAACTCAAGAATAATATGTAAGAACTCAAAACATATTGGAAATACCTACTAAGCATGACATTAGTTAGAACAACCACATTTGGACATGACTTGAGTGCATAAGCTTCTGGACAATTCTATTTTCGAAGTCAATTTGGAACAGTTGAATCAAGGCTCATTTCATAATCTTTCACACATTATTTCATTTCATTGGCACTATTTCCCACAAGTATAACTTTCATTCTTGGCACGATGGCCACACTTTATATCCCCAACTCACTCATTTCACTTTCAATCATCTTTATAGATTATCAACAACAAAGCATCTCTAATCACGGCTTTCATTACACACATGAGTAATTAAGAGTCTTAAGAACATCGAAATTTCTTACACAATTTGGCATAATAGCCTTCATTCGAAACACAACTTAAAGTCATAACATCTTAACACACATCCCATACTTGAACACATTCTCGTATGATATCATAATAGGACAAGAGTGTTCGGAACACGTTTTGAATCATATACCTTTCGACACAAAGCTTATTCAGAATAGTCATTTTATAATGAATAACTCAGGACTTACAAGAACAATATAGGATTCAATTCTAGGAGAGAAGTTTAGCCAACATACCTTGCTTGAGCTTCCCTTAGATTACCACAACGTCCCAACACTTCTAGCAATTTCAATCAACTAGAGATATAACAAAATTGAGCCATAATTAGGGAGAGATTCATAGTTTCAACTCACTTAGGCATTTCATCAAGCACTAGGTGTGTAAATTACACTGCAAGGTTCTTCTACAAATTTTTTTTCACTCCACAACCCATTCAATACCAAGAGTTTACTCACATTAGCTCAATCACCTCCCCATTATCCTTATATTTACATGCATGCATAAATAGCAACTCTCATATCCTAGAATCACACTCTTAATTTTCCATCTTCTGCCCAAACTCAAAATTAAAAAACTAGGGTTAGAATCTTACCTCTTGGGTGAAGATCTTGTGAGATTTCCTTGTTGAATTTCAAAGCTTGGACAAGGATTGATGAATAACACACTTGGGGCTTCCTCCTCCTCATCTCTCTTTATCTCTCTCTAGAACACTCTCACTTATCTCTAAAAAGATCAAATTTTTGCGCCAAAATGAGCTTCAAGGGCTTTTAATCAAATTGGGGTCGGATTATAAAATCAGAAAATGGACCCTCCGATCTTAATTCTATGGTCGCAGAATGTACCACAGATCATGTCTGCGGTCCGCAAACTGGATCGCAAAATGGTCCTCCAAATCTGGGCTGGACTGGACAGGTGTGCGATAGATCTGCGATCCACATACCACTTATGCCCCCGCAAAGTGGACCGCAGAATCACTCTCCAAAATTCTTCATGCCAAGTCTGCGACGAACCAAGCTTGGCTTAATGAAGGTGACACTAACACCAAATTCTTTCATATGACAACTCTCCAAAGACGACTAAAGAATAGGATAACCGCTCTTAAAGATACAATTGGTAATTGGTGCTTTAACACTACTGACATTCATAATATAATCCAAGCATGTTACCAATATTTGTTCACTATAGAACACACTCAATCCATATACTTACACCATGACTATAACTCTCATCTCCTAAGTAGTGAAGATTTTCAATTCTTGGAGAAGCCCTACAAGATTTAGAAATAACTAGAGCTCTATACGCATTCAAGCCTCTTAAAGCCCCGGGCCGGATAGTCTACATCTCTATTTTTACCAAAAATATTGGGACGAGGTGGGTCCTATGGTTAAAAAATTTTGTCATCAAGTTTTTTTAGACAAGTTCATCCCTCCAGAAATTAATCTTACATACCCGTGCCTAATTCCAAAGGTAAAAAATGCTCATACTATCCAACAATATATGCTAATTAGCCTATGTAATACTATTTATAAACTTATCACGAAGATTATTGCTAATAGGCTTAAACCTATAATCTCAAAAATAATAGGCCCAACTCATACTAGTTTCCAATAAGGTAAGTGGGCTTCGGACAATGCCATTATTGTTCAAGAAACTCTAGCTTTCTTCCAAAAAAAATGAAAAGAAAAAATAGTAACATGCTTCTAAATTTGGACATTAAAAAGGCTTTTTATCACCTAGAATGATCATTTATCAGGAAAACTTTACTCATTTTAATTTTTTTACTTCTTTAATTAACTTAATAATGTCCTATATTACAACCACTTCAACATCTATTTTAATCAATGGTACCCGCACACCTTATTTTTATCCATCTAGAGGCATTCGCGGAGATCCTTTGTCATCCTATCTATTCATAGTATGTATGAAAATGCTCTCACGTAGCATATTATTGTTTGTGAACTACCTTAGTTGGCAACCAATAAGACTTTTCAAATAAGGTCCTACCCTATCACATCTCTTCTTCGCATATGACCTTATCTTGTTATCTAAAATAAGTACAAAAAAATGCCATGCCATAATAGATACACTAAATCATTTTATCACGCATTTAGGCCAAAAAATTAATTATAAAAAATCCAAGATCTTTTTCTCGAAGAATTGTTTCCAAGCAAATAAAAACTTTATTCTAAGTTCATTCCAAATGTCAGAAGGGACCAACTTTAATAAATACCTAGGTTTCCCTATATTCACTTCCCGTTCAAAAAAAAGATGACTTTCAATTCCTACTAGATAACTTCAAACATAGACTAGCTGGATGAAAAATTAGTTTCATGACCATGGTTGGACGAACCACTCTCACCAAATCCACCCTAAATGCTCTTCCAAACCATGTCATGTAATATATTTCCATTCCACAATTCATATACCAACGCAACTTTTATCGGGGTACCACTGCAACAAGGAAAAAGCTGCATCTTGTCAAATAGAGGATATTTACATCACCTAAAGAAATAGGAGGCTTGAATATACAACAACTCCGACAAAAAAAAAAAATTCACTTGCTAGCCTATCTTAGCGGCTTTTCCACTCTCCACATTCTCTCTGGGCTAAGACTTTAATTAATAAATACATACACACTTCTTCAACAACAAACCACTCTTAAACTTGGCGTAATATTCTTAAAGGTTGGAATCACTGTCAACTTGGTCTACAATGGAAGATTGGGACGGGCAACCATATTAGTTTCTGGAATGACCCATGGGTTAGGACAAGTACACCTCTAAGCTCTCTTATTTAAGGACCACTTCCATACCACAATCAACAACTTAAAATATCATCCTTTTTGACACCAGTGAGATGGAACTGGGCAAATATGTCGTTCGAATTACCTTCAGATATTCAAAATGCAATTCAAACGCCTCACATTTCCTCGTACACAAGTCAATCAAATCACACATTTTGGGCTCTCACACCTGATGGACATTTTTCTATCCATTCATTGTATAAAGCACTAGTAAATAACAATACTCAAACTTTGGTTCTCTCAAAATTGTAACTGGATTTGGGGATTGCCAATAAAACCCAAAGTCGAAACGTTTTTTGGCTCCTCGATCATAACAGATTACCTTCACGCCACTACCTCCATGCTATTGGTATTATAATGAACGCAACTTGTCACTACTGTCAGGCGGGGACTGAGACCTTAACTCACATTTTTTTAACTTGCGCCAACGCCCAATTTGGGACTCAATAGGGTTTCAGGGCCATATCTGTGTGCTCAAACATATGTCCAACCCACAACAATGGCTACACACTCTAATCCATTCAAAACTATACCATTTACCGCATAAACTTAATCATCGCACCTTCCTACCATTAAGCCTATGGAACATTTGGCTTACACGTACCCGTACCCTTTACAAACAAACATTCTCACAATTTAGCCCACAACATACAATAAATCAAGCAGTACAATTTTTCTATTTGGCTGCATCACAACATGCAAAACCTACGCGGGTTCAAATTGCACTTAGATGAATACCTCCTAAACCAAACTTTTACAAACTAAATACAGTCATCGCCACTTCTTACACATCTAATACAAATAGCATAGGAGGAGTCATTCGTAATCATCTCGGAGACTGGATAGTGGGTTTCGCAGGGAAAACTCCCCACTTCAATTGTATTGCAGCAGAATTGCAGACCTTGATCCAAGGCCTCAAAATAGCAATACAACTGCAACTGACACCACTTGAAGTGGAACTAGATGCTAAGGAGGTAATCACACTATTAGCTAACGACAATATTATATATACTAATATGCTTTTTGATTGCAGGCACCTTCTCCACTTGCTACATAATCCGATGATCCACCATGCGTACAAAGAACAAAATAGGGTAGCTGATCAACTAGCAAAATCAGGCACTAGAATGGAAAGTAACGCTACTCTACAACTTTTTGAAGTTCCACCACTTTTTATGATCAACCAACTCGTCACAGACCAACATGTGCAAACTACTATAAGAACAGTCCCGTCCACGACAAGGCATGCAACAAAAGGCCAAGATACAATATCACTTTTGAGAGGCAACTTGGCATATGTTGTTCCAGATGGACCTAACGTTTTGAACAATGACATACCAGAGCCACAAAATAGAAGCACTTGGAGTTGTGAAGACAGTCTCATTAGGGGATCCACCACCAACTTAGCTACTAGTAGTAATATTTTTGTTTGTAGTATGGTGCAATCTGAGCATCACCATACGCAAATGTTTTAAATTAATGAATATTATCTTTCAAACCAAAAAAAAGAGAGACTAATTCTAACTTAGTCGGGCTCCATTACTAATACCGATATTGAGTAGTAAACTACCAAAAATAATCAATAAATATTTGGCACAAAAAGAATACTCCACGTTGAAAGATATTTTCATTGCAGACATATCTTTGTATTGGAATAACATAATAGGTCATTGACCCCCTAATAGTGACAAATCTCTAGAAAGATACTGGAACTAATCAAATCTTTTTGGAGCAAAGTGAATAAATGGAGAAATTCCGATCATAGAATCTCACCACTTTTCGACACCCATATGTTTTAGAAATTGACATTATAGTCTCCTACTTAACACTTTCTTTCTTATACTCCCTAAATTTCATTATCTCTTCTCAATCTTGAATTCTTGGTATAATCATTCGCACAATTCTCTTGGTTTTTTTAAATAATCGTAGTGTCCGATCAAATTTATGCTCATCTCGATTAATTTTATGAGGTATCTTCTACCTCCTATCGGTACATATACTATATAACTCTATCTATCAAGGTTTGGATGGATAGAAATAAATAGCATAGTATCTTTGCATCTGTTCAACTTTCTCCATTGTAACATTCATTTTTCTTGTCTTATTTTTCGTGCAATTCACATTTGCTTATTCTTCAACAGAAGCAAAGACAAAGATGGAAGAAATCAAGAATGATGTATATCGAATGGATGAGATTACAACATGTCTATATTTTATGTGTTATCTCTAGTATTTTTGTAGAAAAAATATCTATATATTTTGAATTAGTAACTCACGTGTCATATGTCACTAAATAAGTAATTAAATTTATCATAAAAGGTTATGATATTCTTTTACATTTAATTAAAGGTCCCGAGTTCGAACCATAAGAATTATATATTTGGCAACGAGAGCTTGGAGCCCAAAACAGATACCAAATACGAGAAAACCAAAAAAAAAAAGGAGTAGGAATATTTTGAGTTAATAATCGTCCTAAAAAATTAAAAAACTATTCTAAAATATGAAAATATTTGGACTAATAGTAGTTGAAAGAAAAAGAAGAAAAGTAGGCCAAAATTTAGCCTAGCCGCAATCACGAACTTGTGTATACATAACGTACGGAGAAGTCTCATTTCTCCCTTGCTGGCCTTACTCTTTACGTTTAATCAACGGAGACGCAACAAAGAAGATAGAAGAAACAAATGTATATATATAAAAAAAGAAGGTAAAAAGAAAACAAAAAAAACCAAAACCACAACCAAGATAGTTTTGCATTTCTGCCTTCCGATCGGAAACACTACTTTTTTGCTTCTCAAACTTAGAGGTTTCTTCTCTCTTTCTTCTTTCATTGTAAGTCAATTCTTGTCCCTCTTTTCTGTGTGTGTTTTTCACATTTCATTGTGTGTTTAGGGCATTTTTGTTTGTTTATTGTGTTTTATTCTCAATTCCTGATATGGGTTTGTATTGAAAATTTTGTGGTTTTAACTGATTAGTGAAATGGTTATTTATTTTTTATGTTCTTATCTCAATTTTGTTAAGTGGGGTTTTCTTAATTTGCATATTTGATTATGATTTATTGGTGCTTTTACATTAATATCTGTGTAGTTAACTCAATCCTGAAATGGGTGTAATTTTTTATTTTTTTGGATTTATTTTACTGATTTTTTGAAATGGGCGTTGTTCTTATCATGTATGTACGGTCATCTATGTCAGTCTTGAAATTGTTTTTCTTTGTTGTGTTTTTATCTCAATCTTATGTGGGGATTTGATCATTTGGCTATAATTTGTTGACTTTTGATAATGGTGGTGTCTTAGCTAGTTAGTGACCTCGGCTATTCCATCAAGACTTACTACCTCTCACCAGCACACATACCGCGTAACTTAGCCAAGGCTTAGGTAGGAAGAATGATTTAGCTATGATTTTTTTTTAAAGTTTTCATTTTTTTCCTGTTTGGGTATTTGGGAGGAAGATTTTTTGTTGCATTTTCTTTGTTTTTCATTTGGGTTGGATGGCATATTCTTGATACGATATTGATTGTTGCATGCTGTGCAACATGGTGTTTGTTTGATAGATCATGTTTGGATTTCTAGAATTTGTGCTTATTTAAGTGGATTTTTGGATGTGTCTAACTGATTTTTTGGGTTGTGGAATTTGCAGGCTGACGTGAGATTTGGAGAATTTGATTTGATGATGACGAAAGTAGCTGGGTTTTAACTTGAATATTGGTGCTAGGAAGGATAAATAGCTTGGATTTTGTAATATTAGCTGAATTTTTGTTTTGGATATCGTTTTTGTTTTTCGTTTGGCAACTTGACGAAAGATAAATATTGTGTGATTTTTGGGTGACTGACTATGGCAATGTCGTGGGCTGATTCTGTTTCTGCAGCCGAGAATCCGGCTGGTGCTGCGTCCAAGTCAGCATATGTTCCACCACATCTAAGAAACAGACCGTCGATAGAACCTCCTGCACAGGCTTCGTATGCTGGTGCTGCTGCATTAGGTAATGACCACAGTGGTTATGGTGTCCCAAATGTGGTTGGCAGTCGTTGGAGTGGTCAAAGGACTGAAAACCGATCTGGTTATGTTGGTGGAGGAGGACGTGGTGGTGGTTGGAATGGGGGACGTGGTGGTTGGGATCGTGGGAGGGAGCGTGAGGTTAACCCCTTTACGGACGAAGATAGTGAACCCTTTAGTGAACAAGAGAGTTCTGGGATCAATTTCGATGCATATGAGGATATTCCAGTGGAAACTAGCGGGGATAATGTGCCCCCTCCTGTGAATACTTTCGCAGATATTGATTTAGGTGAAGCTGTCAACGAAAATATTAGGAGGTGCAAGTATGTTAAGCCGACCCCTGTGCAACGACATGCTATACCTATTTCACTTGCGGGGAGGGATTTGATGGCTTGTGCTCAAACTGGTTCTGGAAAAACTGCTGCTTTCTGCTTCCCCATTATAAGTGGAATCATGAGGGGCCACTTTCCTAGACCTCCACGTCCACGTGTGGCATTTCCTCTAGCTCTTATTCTCTCCCCAACGAGGGAGCTCTCATGCCAAGTAAGTTTTTCTGGTTTTTGGTCTATTTAGTCGAAGAAGAGAGGGAAAAATGAAGTTGCTCTCCGTACATTGATATATGGTTTGTTTTGCAAAATCTGCAGATTCATGATGAAGCTAAAAAATTTTCATATCAAACTGGCGTCAGGGTGGTTGTTGCCTATGGTGGTGCTCCTATAAACCAACAGGTCTTATATTTTCTCTTGTTTGCTTGGTACTTCAGTTTTAATTTCTTATGTTTTGCTGGAACCTATTGGTTCTTTTTGGATTTGTATTATTAGTTGCGGGGTTTTCTTCCATATGCATCGTTAGTTTCTGTCGTAATATTTGAGTGATTAATTAGAATTGCACAAGTATACTGTGATATGATATCTGTGTTTAGGTTGCTGCATTTACTTTGTCGCTTACTGGAGCTTTCAGTTTACTGTTGATGCTGCACTTTCTGGAGTGTATATTCATGTGGTACAATCTCTAGCAAAGTTATTGTCCCTGGCATGCATAAATATTGGACAAAACCACTATGAATATAATTTTTTCTGAGGTTTTGATATTTGCATTCCTTGTGCTACCAGAGGGATTCATGTTCTGAGGTAGGTTGTTGGTCAAGTTCAAACTGGAACTTGCCTACACTCACTTTTTATAACCTTCTTTCTTTAGTGAGTACATTTTTTTTAAACAATGCAGACCTTGAGAGACTTTCCGAGTCTCAAAAAGAAATTATACACGTGAAATTGGCATTCATTTCACTGAACTTTGACGCACATGAAGAGGTTGTTTGTACCTATCTGGTTTATATTGCTAATGCAATGGTGGCAATAATTGAAAACTTTGTAGAGATTTTGAATATGCATTGATTTATTGTTGCAAAGTTTCATAGGTGCATTTAATGATAGTGAGAGTTTTGAGTAATTTGTGAAATTAGAGTTTGATGCTAGATCCTCATTTCACGGTGGAAATATAGAGAGCTTTCCTTTTCTACCGCTTTGCAGGCACTCTTTTGCACTCTTATTATATGATAATCTTGAAGCTTGAGAGATTGATTTGTTACATCGTTTAATGTGTACAAGTGTTTTCTGCTTTGGTACATAGGTCGACTGATAAGTTTCTAATAGTTGATTTCGTGCTCTGACACTGTTAATAGCTTCGAGAATTAGAGAGAGGTGTGCATATTCTTGTGGCAACCCCTGGGCGGTTAGTTGATTTACTTGAGAGAGCAAGAGTCTCGTTGCAGATGATAAGGTATTTGGCTCTAGACGAGGCAGATCGAATGCTTGATATGGGTTTTGAACCTCAAATAAGGAAAATAGTGCAACAGATGGACATGCCTCCGCCAGGTGTACGACAGACCATGCTGTTCAGTGCCACTTTCCCAAAAGAGATTCAGGTCATTTTTCTACATGGACAGACTCTTTTTTGATCCACTATTTTTGTTTCTTTGATATCAATTTACTTTAAAGCTCCCTTATCCTGTGGACTTTGCTGCGTCAGACTGCAAACTGGTTATATCACAATTTGTAGCTGCCATCGGAAGTTATAACAATTTTCTTGAGCTGCTTGCTGTTCTACAGTTGAATGGAGCTTCTCTTTTTCTCTACCTCTTTGCCTATGTGTTAGAGCATAGGGAGAGTTCCTTGGTAATGATTGTCGCAAAATTAATACACTTAAACTTTATCTGAATGCAGAGACTAGCCTCGGATTTTCTATCCAGTTATATCTTTTTGGCTGTGGGAAGGGTCGGCTCTAGCACAGATTTGATTGTCCAAAGAGTTGAATATGTTCAAGAGACTGACAAGAGAAGTCACTTGATGGATCTTCTTCATGCACAGAGGGAAAATGGTGTTCATGGCAAGGTAGCTTCCATCTATTTGTTTCAGTTTTACTTAATTATCCAAGGTTACGAGGTAGGTGTATCATAAATATATTGCTCACATCTATAACTGGGGGGGGGAGTATGTTTCCGAGTTCAATTCTTGGTCATGGATTTCAAGAGCAATGGCAACTTGCAAGGCCTTGCTAGTGTCCAGGTGAAGTCAGCATAACTCTTTGTGAAATTTATCAGGATGAAAGAATTCCAAGTTTTGGTACTTGTATGATATTGGTTGGCTCCGTATCCTGAAAATTCTTAGAATCGCTAAATATCAGTAGCTGGAGGTAGAAAAATTTAGGTATTAAAGGAAGAGGCAACCAAGGTTGATAGTCTTCCTAAATTGTCGATTTGCATCAGTTGCTGTGTTTCTGGTGTAGCCTGTGATGTCAAGCAAAATGTTCAACTTTTGGAGAGAAACAAATACATTCATATCTGTGGATACTCCAGAGGAGATTTAACTTTACGATTTTATAGAAACGGTTGCTGTACCCATATTTTTCACTTTATATTTTCTTCTTAGTAATCATCCAATTTCAAACTTCTCAACTTATTTATTGCTCATTGCTTCTCTCGAATTTTCAGCAAGCTCTTACCCTTGTTTTTGTGGAGACTAAGAAGGGAGCCGATTCACTGGAGCATTGGCTTTGTATGAATGGTTTCCCCGCTACTGCTATTCATGGCGATAGAACTCAGCAGGTACGGTTGCTTATTCCTAGTGCACTTCTTGTTGACTGATTTCATGATACATAAGCTATAATGTTTGTTTTATTCTCTCTGAGTGTTTTTTCTTGATGATTTCTTGCCTCTCTTCCTGCTCTTGTTAAATTCTTGTAATCCATTTTGGTTGTCTTGTATAATTGTTCTCTTCTCAGTTTCAATTAGAAATCGAGGAACTTTTGTTAATAGGCATGCCATGTGAAACCATGAATTAGCATTTGAACTGGAGGATTTCTTTAATTTTCTAAGGTCAATAAGGTGTACATGCTTCAATATAGCTTATTACTATGGAATCTCAATCTTCTTGTACTTTACTATGTTTGGTTGCTTCTCCTGCTTCTAAATAACTTCATTTACATTGTCTGCGTTATGATTAGCTGGATTGTGCATATGCTCCGGTTCTTCCAGTTCTAAAACCACCACCACCAACAACAACAACAAACCCAGTTTGATCCCATTTGATCCCATAAATGGGGTATGGGGAGGGTATTGTGTACGCATACCTTACCCCTACCTCATAGAGATAGAGAAGCTGTTTCCGATAGACCCTCGGCTCACAGTTCTAAAACCAATATCCAAAAAAAAAAAGGGATTTTGAATTTTCTTTTTTCTTCCTCTTAATTTCTTCAGTAATCTCATTTGTCCATAAATGAAAGAATTTAATGAAGAAGTTGCTTCCTTTGTAGAAATAAAACGAGATTGGAAGTAGTGCTTCTCAAGTTCTATAAGATGTTGCTTTGGATTGGTACATCTGCTCGTGTTTAACTACAAAATATCTTAAAGTTTAAAAGTGATAAGAAGAACGTTTCTGGTTAGATAAGCACTGCCGTGTTTCTTATGTGCTATTATACTAAGAATGCTTGTCCAATTAAGTTTAAGCTTAGATATGGCTATGCTGTATGAGATGGCATTCTATAGGTTCCCTGTGGAAGGTAAGATTTGTCCTTGGCGTTGTGACATTGAGTGTTGAATTGTCCATAATCTTTCTGCTTTAGTAGATTCCTGATTAGATAGATCATAGATGAGTTTCAGAATGCAAAATTTGACTGGTTAAATTAGCTATCCTTGTTGTAATCACAGTGTTTTAGTTCTCATGATTCTCTCATCTTGGCACTTTTTTACCTTACTAGTCTCTGGAACGCGCGTGACCCTTATCATATAAGGTTTTAAAATCATATAAATATTATTAAAAAAATGTGTTTGGGTGATAAATAGTTTCTAAAATTTACAATATTGATTCTATTCAATTAATTCAATAAAGAGAGAAATATAGATGCCTTATTATAATTTTGGTATTTGTTTTCGAAGTCCTGACAGAGTAGCACAATGAATAGATTTATATTTACATTGAACACAAATATTAATCTTTCTGACTTTTGCACATTTTTAGAAAACACTTGAAAAATAAGCTTGAATATCACAAGCCTACACAGTTTAAAGAAGTTGAAGCAATTTGCTACACTCATGCACAATACTATTATTACCTTGGCCAATTGAACCTCACTTTTTCTCAAAGGTAAAAGAAAATACTTCGTGTTTACATTAAAATAAATAAACTATATATAGGTCAATAAATTATAGAAGATCATAATAGCTCATGAGAGACAATATAATATTGAAATTCAAAGAAGATCGGAGACAACACTAAAAGTAGTTAAAGAGACGAAGAACCTCCGTTGCCAATATTTAAGAACCTTTAACTCTGTT